>VZRI01013893.1:100298-126066 GCA_013397515.1 Upupa epops | reverse complement strand
GAGGTGGAATGTCGCTCGGGGGCTGATGGAGTCGGGGGGACAACTCTGGCTTTTGGAGGGCGGTTGTCAGTGGGGAGCTGGTGCTGGGGCAACGTTTTTAGTTTGAAGCCCTTACAGAACGGCCGAGACCCTCATTTCTTACACCGCTGGTTTGTCTGAACGCGGTGACACCCCCCGCGCAGCTGGGGAAGCTGCTCCTCATGATCCTCCCCAGTCAGGACTCAGTGGCAGCGGGTCCTGCAGCCCCCCGTGAACACTTCCCCACGTTCCCCACGACCATCACCCACACCACCCCCCCCCGCCACGCTCCCGGGGTGTTTGTTTACACATCCGGGACTCGCGCGGGGCGGGGCCGTCCCCCCTCCTATTGGCTGCCCTGAGCCCCGCCCCTGGTGCGTCACCGTGCGGGTGGCGGGACAGGGTCGGTTATTAATGATTCACCCCCGCGGTGCGGGACCCCCCCACCGGATGGAGCTGCGTTGGTCCTGCAGCGGTAGGTGCAGATACGAGTCAACCAAAACAAAGGTTTCGACAGATCTTTAGGTGATAAACGCCGGCCCGAGCGCTCGTAATTAATGTGCGTATTTTACTGTTGTTATCGCTGTTCTTGTTGTCATTAATTTTGAGATGTAACCTAGGTGTCGTGTACGTGAGCAAGATAACAGACTGTGCTGTTGTCTAAGAAAGAAAGAAAGTTGCCTCAGATGTTTACGCTGCTTTCCACAGACACTGAACAGCAGTTGTGAACCTGCTGCTGCTCACAACCATCAGGGGAGTTAGGCTGGATGTACTCACCATTACTAGAGCAACTACAGAAAGGTTCATGTTTTGAATCTTTAACGTGACAAGGCAACAGGCTCTGTGGTTGTCGAGTGCTCAGACCTGCTCTCTTTTTGAAGAGAGCTGTATCAGATACAGCTTTGTCAAAAGAGGTTTGGATTTCTTTAATTCCTGTAGTTGAAGGACTCTCTACACTCCATCTAGGTTGCCTTTAGAAGTGTGGTTTAAAAGAGGTGCTAGGACTGCTTTGAGGAAAAAGTTTCCTTTCATACTGAATTTGCTGATTTCCTGCAAGCATTGAACTAGTGTTTCAGTTTACTGAGTGAAAGGGTCTAATGCAAACTCAAAACATTTTTGCTTGTGTTGTCTTTCATTTTGAAACCCTCATTTCTGTGAATTTAAATAGGATTGGTGTCTTTCTAACATTGAGAGTTCAAGCAAGAAATTTAAAGGGGACCTCACACTTAACTTCCAAGATTCTATACCTTGTGCCACTTTTCTCCTGGCATCTGTTACCCCATAATGGATGTGGCCTAATGTTTAGCTCTTTTGTAAAAGCAAGCAGGTTTTTTTTTCAAACTGTTCCTTTATTTTACAGTTACCTTGGGTCATTAAGTCATTTAACCAAATGTTATGTACCTGACTTCTGCTCATCATGCTGACTGGGATAATACTTCAAATATATTAATGTTTCCTTTAAGGAATCTGTTTTTCTCTTCAATGACTAACAAAATTCTAGTCATTCTGATGTGTAGATATTGTGCTCTGGATGACAGCTGGTTCCCATTATTCTTTTATTTGTTGGTTTATGTATTTTCAGCTACAGGTCTTGTTTGTGGCTTATCTCTGCCTTTGCAGTTCTTTGTGTAAGAAATTTTCTGGCAGCAAGTTCCTGAGTCTTTTCTGGTCCTGCTATAAAATTAAAAAAAAAAAAAAAACAACAAAACCAACCAAAACAAACCCCTTTAAATCTTGCTGTGGTTCTCTTGTGCTGAGCCTTCTGTACAGATTACTCTTGCAAGGCTTCTTTCAAAGTGCAGTGATGGGTTCCTATAAGCAATCTTTAATTTATGTGGCTTTCATTATCTATTTGTATTACTAGTATCTTACTGCTATAAGAGCAGTTAACTGCTGCCCTGCACACAGTTTACAACTGCAGTAAGTGTTTTACATGCTTGTTTTAGTAGCTGGAACAGATACTGTAAATTCTTTATATTGGCTTTCATCTGTGTTTGTGCTGTTGACCTACTCTGTCAGTCACCTGACAGCTGATGACATAAATGACAGGGCAGCGTTCGTGTTTGGATTGCTCATTAGCCTGATGCACAGAGCGTGGTAACCAATGGCCTTTGACAGATGGGTACTTGTTGTTAGGAATATTTAGAATCTGCACTTCTCAGGCAGACTAAAAAAGGCTTGCTTTCTGCAGTCACTGGAAGGTCTGGCCTTCTCTGCTTGTGCATGGAATGTCTTGTAAAGGTACTCTAAGGATTATCAGTGTAGGATTTGGCTTTTCTTATCTGACTGCCATTTTGGTGGCATGGGTTTAAGGGTGTTTTGGTAGAGTGAGGAAGTAACTGATTAGTTCTGGTCAGGACAGTAATTGTAAGGCGTAATTCTGCTGAGCTTGAAAGAGGAAACGCAGGTTCCTGAACATCATGGCAGCATCTTATTTGGTATCTAACTTAACACAAAATGTGATACAGCAAGATTTTTGCTGAAACTGCAAGTATCTGTTACATGCATACTGTTTGGCTATAGCAAATGTTTTCCAAGAGAGCTTGTAACTGTTTCTATTGGAACTGGCTGCTCACAATGGTACTGACCAAAGACAATTAGCCGGCCTTTTTGCTGTAGTTTTCTGCATGAATGTCTTAAAGCATGCCTGTATGCTGTAGAAGGTGCCTGTGTTTTGTGGAGAGCTGTTTGAACTTCTTTCTTCATTAGAAGTGTGGTGGAGTAGAAGCCCTTAGTGGAATAGAACTGCTTGTTGCTGTTGAATAGAACTTGAATTGTGCTGCTTCATAGAAAAGGGGCTCATAGTGCAGCCAGACATTTGCTCTAAATAACACTTCACTTTGTGTCTAGAACTGTTGAATAGCAAGTTTATTCTGGCCTCTTTGTAATCTAATTGTTCTGCTCTTTTCACCTACAGGTTGTGACTGTTTCTCTTCTGTCATTTGTGTGGAAAGTGCCACACACACTCCAGAACAACAACGGCTTTTGCTTGCATATTCCAGTGTTTCTTTTGTCAGCGAGTTCAGCAAAGTTGTAATTCTTCAAGTGCCAGCCCTGAGCTGAGTGAGGAGCCACCAGCAGAGATGGTAAAAATGACAAAATCAAAAACGTTCCAGGCTTACCTGCCAAACTGTCATCGAACCTACAGCTGTATCCACTGCAGAGCCCATCTAGCCAATCACGATGAATTGATCTCCAAGGCAAGTGGTTTGTTTAGAGACCTCGTGAATTATTTCTTAACCAAAATGGTTATCGCTCTGTCACTGTTCCCAGTAGATAAGGGATGCAAATTGATGCATACTTCAAAGTATCTTGCCTGGGTTCACCCTTGGGTCATAAGTGCTGTGTACTGAGGATATATTCTGGAAACTTTTGAATGTGACATAAGGGCTGATTAATATGTGCCTCCTGTAACAACCACTCCCTGTCAGGTAGGTACTGTCTGTGAACTGTCATATCTGCAAAGCCTACTAGGGAAAACTGCTCTGTGGTTAGGGAAATAAATCTGGTTATGATTAATCCAGATAAAGAGTATCTTTTACTCTAATTGACTGAATGTTACAAAACTGCCTGTTTCCAGAATGTTTCACTTCTATTACAGAGTCTGTAAACATTTTTTGCTGTATAACAGTTCCAGAGGAATATGATATAGCCAGAAGTGTTCAAAATAGACATGGACTGTCTGAACTTCAGCCTAGAGAACGTGTGCATCCTTGAAATAGGCTAGACCTGTCCTTCTCAGCCTGTTACTGGAAGACACCAAGATTTATGATGAATGAAACATGTAGGAAAACTTGAAGTTTGGGATAAATGCTCAACAGGCTCATTTGTTCTTTGCTTCAGAGAAACTACTCGTAAATTTGCTGTAATGGTGTTGTGGAGAAAAAAAACACTTCAATTGCTTTTCAAACCTCTTGATTCAAACTGCTTTCTATATAACTTTCTTGTCAAATAAAATGTGTAGTGTCAAACGTTTTATAACTAACTTTATCTGTTGCTCCTGCCTGTGTTCAGCAACACTAAGGTCCATACTGCTCTTGAATGTTGAAGAGATAGTGGTTGTTGAACACTACTACTTCAGAACTGAGGTTTTCTGTAGGCAAGGAGAAAGTATCTGCTTGCTTAATCTAGAAGGTCATCAGGAAACAATGAGTTTTTCCTATAGTTTTTCTTATGTTACTAATCTTCTAGATGTTTGCATCTTGAGACAGCTGCTTGATTCAAGTAGTAAAATCAGTGGTGATAATGGGCAACACTTATTAAAAACTACTACTTTCTTCTGTTTTCCTGAAGTCTCTTCTCCTAACCAATCCTTTCAATTTGTTACAAGTAGTGAAACACAGAACTGCAAATGGACACATCAGATGCTAAACAGAGCTAGTTACATACATGAAAAGAATTTTAAGAAATTAAGAGGGAGGACTCGTGTTACTTGTGTTAACCTGAAAAAAACCTTCCTCTCTTCAGAGTGATTTTTTTCCATTTTAAGATCAGCAAAACCCAGATAAATCAAATGGTAATGTGAATGCATTTGAACTTAATTTGTTTCCACGTGGATTTCAGAAATTGAGTATAGGAGATCATCTTGACCACACTGGATTCTATGTTTTTATGTTCTTTGGTAGCCATGTCTGTTGATGTATGGATTCATGGAGAGATGGCAATCCAAGCGCACATGCTTCGTGGAAAGCTCTTTGCTTAGTTGATTTTGATTCCTCTCTTCAGAGTGATCTGCCAGCGTTACCACCTGAGCCAGTTCTCCAAAGTCTTTGGAGTTTTGGTCAGCAGAATGTTTGGAATATCTTGTTAAGCAAATAGTGTGCTGGTATTGTGGATTTATCATTTCAAACATGAAGACAAAAATCAAATTTTCAATTCAAAGAACATGGAGCAATCTTCAAAAATGTTGAAAAAAGTAAACACAAGGTCTTCCGAGTAGTTTCTAAAGGTGTTGGGAAGGGTGTTAGATATGGGTTCTGCTGTATTTCTGCATTCCATAAGTTTTAGAGAAGATGTCATACAAAGGTTTCTGTATCTGCATGTTTATCCTATGCTTTTGTGACAGCTGATCCATATTCTATCATCTTAAGGTTTCTTGATATTTTATTGTCTAAACCTATGTGATAAACCCCACATTGAAATGTAGTTCTCATTGTCGTCTTGTATGTTTGTAAAATAAAAAGAACACTTCTTATCTATTGTACTTGTATTTGGAACACAGCTCTAAAAAACTCCACCCTCCTTTAACATTAGTTTGTGTATACCCCAACTTTTGGAGGAGTTGTGATGGAAACAACTGCAAAGCCACTGTTGGATCATTAAAAAGTAGTGCTGTCCTGGGGGTGGGAGGAAATAAGGTTTAAATTGCTTTAAATGAAAAACACAGATTAACCTGGAAAGAAAACTAGCAAGTTGTGTATGCTTGACTTGTGTCTGTAACAGAGCTAACAGCTTTGTGTGCCTCAGTGCTTTTTTGTGGGTTCTCTCAAAGTGTTGTCATTGGTGCACATTGTGTGCAGTCAACTTGGGTTAATGAGAGGGGGTGTTCGGGATTCTAGATATGGTTGCAATAAATAATCACTGTATCCAGCTGCAGCAAAAAGACTTATCCTGAAATGTAGTAAGTTGATCCTAAACAGTCTGAAGCTAACTAAGAACAGTGCTGTTCTGGAAAATTGGACTGTTTGGCTTCATTTATTTATTTTTTTCCTCTCTATGCCTATTTTGAGGACCTAGTTGAAGTCTAAAGCCCTGTGTAACACTTACTAATCACAGATTTTTGTTACTGATTGTCTCGCTTTTCCCAGATGCTTACTCTGCAGTCCCACCATAGAAACCCTAGTGCTATGTAACCCTTCAGCTGACAAAGGGCAACAGTATTTGTTAGCCAGCTACAACTAGGAGTTCCTCATGGCCCCACATTTCCTAGGAACATGGTAATGTGAGCTTTCTGCTGGGTGGTCACTGATAAAACATGGTCCACTCAATCTAAAGCAGCTACAGCTAACTTTGTGCTGCTATTTGAGCTACATGTGTGTTATATATCTGACATGATGTTTCCAAGATGAAAATTATATGAAATGCGTGATGTTTCTTTTAACTGTAGAGAAGCAAAGAGCACTCTGTATTTTGGTCAATCATTCCTTGGATTTTGGTTGTCACGATAGCAGACTTAATATGGATTTGCAGTTACTCTGCTTTTGAGAAGTGTTGATGCCAATTGTCTGACAAGGATGTCAGGGGACACGAATCACCTTTATATTTTATTTCTGTTGTGTTTGAGCAGCAGGATCTTTTTCTTGCCTTGCAATTAAACTGAAGCTTTTTGTTGCTTTGGAGCGGGTTTTTTTGTGCCCTTCCTGGTGATAAAATGCCAGCTGAGAGCAATGGCTTAGAAGTAAGAATGCAGACTAATAAGGCAGTACAAAAAATGTGCTGCCTGCACAAGTGAATTTGTCATTACCTGTGGTTTTACTTTTTACAAAGCACTTAACATGTTGCCTAGCATTGAACCCAGCTTGGCAGTTAATGGTTAGAGTGTATGCTTCTAGGTACTTCTACTCTGTAACCTTTGTGTTTTCTTCATCTAGGGTGGAACTTAGGAAAAGGAAGGGAGTGGGAGAAAGCTGGTTGAGAACAGGAGGTAATCAGCAGTAGATGTTAAAGATTAGGCTGTACAGTTGAACACATGCACACGTGTGTCAACAGTTGCCGTAATAATTTATAATACCAGTCATCTTGGAAGACACTGACTTGAGGAATGCATAAGAGAACTAAAAAATAATAGGGTTCAATAGTTTTGCATGCTACCAGTCTGCACTGTTAATGTCTGCAAGTGCTGGATTTGCTGTTTCTTCAGCAAAGAATTCAAACTGAGTGTTAAATACTCAAAAATCTCCACAAATTTTGGACTATACCAGACTTCACTGTGTTGGAGAGATGGAGGAAGAACCTGCAGCTTTTATTTCTGTAAAGTAGCAGTTGAGTATTTTTGGAGTCATATCCTGCTATGAGTACAGGCACAGAAGAGAAATAACCTCTATCAGCAAGCAATCACAGGCCTTAACAAAGAGCAAGGCATAAATCTGATGTCGTAGGAGGCACTTGTTGAATTTAAAATGTTGAAATAGCACAAATAAGCAACTAAACAGCATATGTTTATAATTCTAAAAATCCCAAGAATAAAATAAAATTGACAGGATGTTCCTAAGGGGAAAGCGTCTACAAGACTCCTTGAAGCCTGGATGGGGTTACTACCTGTGTGACCTGAACAAAATGTTATATATGTCTTGTGATTAAAGCATTTTTAACATAAGTGAAAGGCTGAACTGAGAGAGCTGTATTCTCATTTGTTTGTAAGTGGTAGAGAATGTGCAGTGATTATTAGCAGTATACTTCATAGGAGGCAGTTTTTGCTTGAAGAGCCTAACTTCCAAAGTGCTTTAGAATGGCTTGTACCCACTAAGTTTCAGTAATTGTTTAGAAATTCAAGCATGGTCCAGCATGCTACTGAGAACTACAAATGCCTAATAGAAATCTTGGAGCCCAGTGGAACTATTGCAGTGGATAATGCTTTGTGAGTTTAGGTAGACCTGCTTGAAAAGACTGAGTCGTCTTACAGTGTGCCTTAATGCTGGGGGTGGAAGAAAATTTGGATGACTTTGTTTAGATGCCTGCATAAATGCTGTCACTTTGTTCTGTCTCATTCATTGCAAAGCATTCTGACCAGAGGGTGAAAAAGTCATATGAAGTCACAGACAAGACTAGATGTGTCAATATTTTCAAGAACAAGTTCTACACAAAGGTATATGTGCATAACTCTTACTGACTTCACTGGGAAATCCTTTTACCTTCTGGGTAAAAGAACAATCTTGCTGGTGAAATCCAGTTCTCCAAGGTGTTTGGCATGTCTGCTGGTATATTATTGATGAGAAGGAAAAGCCTTCAGTGTGAATGGATGCCAAAGCATTTTTAGCCTTGCTTAGTGGTCTTATGGTTTTTGTCCTCCACTGTTTAACTGATGAGTTCAAGAGGTTTTATAAGACTTTATTTTCTTTAAGTAAATACACTGTTGTTAGCTTGACTGAATTTGGTAATCCCCTTTTGTTTATTACATAGGGAGTGCTTGGAAAGAGATCTGTGGCTGTTAGATGCTTGGAAGCCATTTCAGTTCTCCCGCTGAAAAAGCTGAGAGTAATTTCATGATTTTAATGATAACTTTTTTTTCTCTGAAAGCCTTCTATTTCTTTGGGTTCTAATGTTTTGTTTGTCTTCTCTTAGCAGAAGAATATTTGTTTGGGAAGGTGGCAGTCTTTGGAAAATGTTCAGGAATAGATATGGAGGCTTAAAGGAGCTGGGAAGTGCAAGGAAAGTCAAAATTTATGGATGTTTTGACACAGTTAATTCTTAAATGCATTCAGGACGCTGTGTAACTGCAGATAACCCATCCTGCCTGATAGTTTTTTCACTTTTGGGAAATACTATTTGTCAAATACCACAGGCATGTAATTTTTGAGTTGGAATTTTTTTAAGGTTGTTCTCTACATACTGAACTGTACATACTGAACTTAATAGTTTGCTTTATTGAAATCAGTAAATAATAGAATGAAAATGTCCTTTGAAAAATGTTTTTAAATATTTCTCATGGAGTTATCTGGTACTTACTGAGGAAGCAGCTGAGCAGTATTATCTCCAGTTGTCTGCAGTATCAAAGGGTTGCATCTGAGAGAAATACCAAGTGGACCCAGTTTGGTTGGGTGTTCCCCCCCCCTAATACTAGTCTGTAGTTTATGCTGAATTCAACTTTCTGAATATATTTTGAACATCTTGAGGTGACAGGATATCCTTGCAGTTTCTGATGTATCTTACGGAGAAGGTAATTTCAGACATAGAGGCACTTGAATGTGTTTCTTGTTTACCTTAAGGGTAATGCCCATTACAATGCTTTCTTCTGAAGGACTCAGTAATATTTCTTTGGTTTATGTATTTCTTCAGAATGGTAATTGGGGCTATCTTAGCTTGTGAAGTTGAAGTAGCAAATGAAAGTCAAGGGAATGAATTAAAAATACGACCTCCTTTCATTTCCATTCTTTAAAGTATTTTTTCTGTGTTACAAGTAGCTTGCAAGCTGTTCTTCAGGAAGATGCTGTTAATGCTTGTCTGACCTGCTTTTAGAAACACCTGCCCTATCTTTAATACATGCTAAGATGGCAATTTCTCTGGATGGTTTCTGTGGAGCATGATCTCTAGTCATGCAATCTAATCCCAACTGTGAGGAATAATTAATTACATAAGCTTTCTAGTCGCATCCCTTCCCCCACCCATGCACTTAGGTATGCCTTAGAGCAGCAAGTACGTGTTCTGCTGAACCGATACTTCCTTTTCGCCTGGGTGAAACAGCTAATCCTGGTGTTAGAGGTAATGAGGGGTTTAACTGAGAAGCACAGATAATTCTGAGTTCCACAGGCTGTGTGCTAGCGTGTAAGTGAAGCACTCAAAGTTTCCTTACTACAAAATGTATCGATGATAAAGGTCTGTCAGATAACTTGAAAAGATTTAGAATAGCATCTAAGCAGGAGTTGAATGGCTTTGATGACACTGTCACACATTCTGGGTATTTTTAACTGTGCTGCCACAAGTTACCTAACTTGTAGATTTTCATATAGGAGTAGAACCCACAAAAATATGGGTTTTCATATTGTAGGCCACATAAAGGCACACAAAGCAGTTCATTTCAACAGTGATTGTCAGTTGAACTAATCAGTTGTGCCGCTTTTCTAAGTGAAAATCCTGGTTGATGTTGTTATTTAAGACAGTTAGTCACACTTCTCCACTATCTTCTAATTCCTCTACTGGGTAAGATACACCTAACACTCAGTTTTAATCTAATGTTCTGTCTGAGCTGTGATTCGTATGTAGCACTGGCTATCTTGGGAGTGCTGAACAAATCTTGCAAAGTAAAAGTTGTGTTTGCATAGGTGATGCTTACTCTCTATAAGAGAAGTTTGTCTGGAGACTGGTTGGAACAGTTATGCCTGTTTGACCTTGATGCTGCCACTTAAAGCACTCCCTCCTCTTTCATTTCTTTTGAGGAGCTGACATACAAGGTGCCTAACCTGTTGGTCTCTTAAAATTCAGATCGGTATAACTGAATCACAGTGCAGAGTGTGAGAAACTTAGTGCTGGTAGAAACAAATGTACCTTGGGGTTTTTTCTTCTGGTTATGCAAAATGGCCATGATACAAGCTGAGCAAGTGCTTCGAGTGCCAAAGTGAGTTGTCCTCTTTTCAAGTAACAGGATGCATCAGAAGCTACAGCTCTGGTAACGAGTCCTTATGCGTGTTAGTAGGTGGAACCCAGCATATTTTGTGGCCAAGCATTGCCTTTTTGTATTGTTTGGGGGGGGGGAGCTCAGTATTCATGTGAATAAGAAACTGTCACTGTCAAGCTCTTGACAACTTAAGAAATTCCTAAGGAAGATTAAAAGACACAGGAATTAATTATCTTTAGAATGCTTTTACTGCAGTCAGTCTACAAGTTCCACATGCATGGTTTACAGACCACCAAATGCTCAATGACATATTGATGTGGTTGGATACTGACTTTAAAGGAAGGTCCTAGTTGCCTGGACTCAAGTTTGGTAGCCCAGAATGTAGTAATGCAGGTTGCTACAGATTGCTGTTATCTGTGAGTGGTGTAAACATGGAGGAACTCATTCCTGCAGCTGGGCAAATCATTATTCTATGGCACGCAAATGTAATAGTTATCCTCTCAACGTGTATGTGGGTATGAAAGATGGTATCAAATGAATCGTCTGAACTCTGCTAACAGGAAGCTAGTGAAGGTGGGAATGAAGGAGCTTTTCACAGTGGGATGTTTGTGAAGAGATTTTCTTTCTAAAACCACTTCCCCAGGAAAGCTTCTAGTTTGTGTTGCTTCTTGTTTCACTTTACCCTGATAATTCTGAAAATTGGAAGGTGTTTGTGGAAGGGGGAGAAAACCTAGAAGAGTACAGTCTGTTTAGTGCAATAGAGCACTGTGTGCCAGAACAGAAGAGATCTTTAAAAATACATCTGGAAAAAAGAGCAATTACAGCAGTACTTTCTGAACTGCAGTTTGTATTACATTTAGCTAGAATTTTTTTTCAGCTTATGAAGCAAGAGGGGAAAAGATCTTCTTTTTCTGCTATTCCTGGCATCCTGTCACTGCTCTCTGCTTAATTTTGAGAAATGCAGGGTCAAAGGAGAGCTTTTATTAGGTGATATCAAGTCAAGACTAAACACAAGTTTGGCACAAATCATTGCATAATGTAATTCAGTAGGCCCTCTGTCTGACTGCTGATTTGTCCTAGAGTCTTTATTTCCCTGCTGGCTGGGAAACTTCATGTATGGAATATAAGTAGTTTGAAAATGGATTGTGTAGGACTAGACAACACCTCCCTCCCCCCCATTAATTTGTATGTGATTGGCATGTGTACTTACATTTAAACAGAGAAACTAGCGCATGATTAATAGGAAAGAGTCTCTTTTTGACACAGATTGAAAAAGGATTTGTGTGAATTCTTTCACAAATAGTGTTTTCAAAGCAAGGAGAAATGGCTGCATTTATTTTGAAGGTATTATTACAGTAGCTTAACAAAAAAATGATGATAATGGCTTTGAAAGTACTTTTTCTGAATTTTTGTACATGGAATAAGGAAGTTCTTGTTTAAGTTTACTTCTTAATGACTATGAGGACCTTGAAAGTGTTTCCTTTGCTTTCACTTGACATTTGGAGTAGCACAAATGTAAATGTCTATACGTTTATTTGTAGTTGACTCAGTGTAGTTACTGGGCAGGTTCAGTTTTGGTCATTGTCTGCAGTGAGCATGCTCTGCTCTCTTACTGATCGTGAGACACATGCTCTCATTCAGAAAGCACTGCTTATGCCATAGAAACAACACACTGACACTACCATTTTACCAGTTTTGTGCTACATGTTTAGGTGTCTCAGGGGAACAGGACCAGTGGTGGGGTGTCTCTTGGTTTTAGATCTAGGTGTGAGGATAACTTTCTGTCAGAGCTGTTCAGACTCCACTCAGCCCTGCCTGCAGTTACAGCTTTCACTGTCCCCTATCATTAGAACTTGCAACAGTTACTAGAATATTAATGTTATTAAACTTCAGTAGAACTTCTTTTGCTAAGGTGAGATTTTATGAGTAGCTAAAGGCTCTCTGTAATTACTCTGTCACCTTGCAGTACTGCCACTACTTGCAGTAGTACAGAGTCATGGACACTCAACATTCTTTGATGGAGCATGTAATCTGGTTAATGCTGATCAAAACGTTCATTTATACTTATTTCCCTTTTAGTACTTTCTTGGCAAGCCCTTGCGAGTAAGTAGCTAAGATACAACAGCTATTGGTGTCGTGTTGCTAATCATTAGACTGGCAAAATGTCTATCTTGGTATCAAGTGACTTCTAATTATATAACTAAGCACACATCAGAAGATTCCACTGCAGATTCCTTCTGCCTATGTTTTCATCCCAATGATACTAAAACCATTCAGAAATGCTAAAGGTGAGATTTTTCCTTCTAGAACCTTCCATGTTGATCTAATGTAGGTTTCAGAAAAGCTGGTGGTTGATATTCAGTACTAGAACTGTGAGGATTCTTAAAACCAAATAGTTTTCTCTCCAGCACAGACAAAATTGTTAACTTTCTGTGAGAGTAGGGTAGGGAAGGGAAATTCTGGACAAAAAGGAATAGGCAGTTAAAGGGTTTTGGTTTTTTAACAGACTTCAGTATGGAAGAGAGAAAAGAGAAACTCCCATTTCAGTGTGGTCACATTTGAGTGAGAAATATTGGCTACATCTAAATGATGAAGTCATTCAACATGGGAACGAATGAAGGGGTGAAAGCAGTGATGTGCCTTACATGCTGAATGTTTTACCTATGGCTGCATCTAGCCTGCTCACGAGTTTTGCCAGGATGTTTGTAGCTCAAGGATGTCTGATAGCAGGCTAGGGTGCACTGTGGCAGAGCTGGTGGTTTAGGATGGTAACGAAGAAACAAAGATGTAGTTCACAGGCACTGAAGCTGCTCTGCAAGTCACACTAACCCCCAGTAAGTGTGGTTCAATCTGGGTTTTACTTCAAAACAGTGCTACTGCTCTGAACTAAAACGTTAATTTAGATGTAGCCAAGAAAGTCTCATCTTTTGCCTATCATCTGCCAGGAACATGAGAGATTTGAAGACATATGGCTGAGCTTGGGCATTTGATAACAGTTGTTTTAATAAAATAAAGCCAAGATTTATAAGTGATCAGATGGATTTGCTGAATATGCACTGTGCTGGTTTTAAGTTTAGCTCAGAATTGCACTGGTCACACATCAAATGAGGCGATGAAATTGAAACCATCTTCTGGGTGCAGCAGGAGAGGACAGAGGAGATGAAAGTAATTCCTTCAAGTTAAAAACAGATTATTTGAATTAGCATTATGACTAGGAAAATTAGAATGATATTTTTCAGAGGCATAAGGAAATGTATGGTTTATTTGCATTACAGACATCTTATTTTGAGCAGTAATGGGTAACAAAACCATTGGAAAATTTTCAATGTGAAAATTTTGCCTGAGATTTCAAGTAAGGAATTGGTATAAAGCAATGAATCTGAAATAGTTTATACCTGTGTTATGTTGTCTGCTTACTGATACAGGCTTCAGGAACTAGTTGTTGTTGGTTGGTTGGGGTTTTGGTGTTTAACAAGTGCCTTTTTTTTTTTTTTCTAATGCAGTCCTTCCAGGGAAGCCAGGGACGAGCCTACCTCTTTAATTCTGTGTAAGTACATGACTCTGGTTTTGCATACTGACTATGGAGTACCCAAAAACATCAGGAGTTAATGTAGCTGCACTTTGCCCTGTCCTTTTAAACACTGGTTTTACACATCAGCAGTGGGTACTGAAGAGCTACTGAGCAGCTACTGTTAATTCTGTTAATGGCTGGAAGGTGTTAACATAAAATTCCTTTTGTGTCTGTAATAGTGACTGTCTGGAGGTTTAGCAGAAGTCACAGTATGTTGTGTGTCTGTACATTTGCATTAGACACCCCTGCTGTATTCTAAAGAGGAATTTTCCAGTGTGATAGATACATTAGCAGTTTAATGTTTGAGTAAACTCAGTACATCTTAAATGACCTTGACTGTTGTAAGCATGTTGGATGCAAAAGGTTTCTACAATCTTATCGTAGCTTAATATTTGCTGTTTCGGGCATGTCCTACCTGTGGTATAAGGCTCTGAGTTTGCTAATGGATCCACGAAACTGTTTTCATATGCAGTTGTTCAGTGTCAGCTTGGGATTTACAGTATAACTGTAGTAGTAACCATGTGGTAGTAGGAGTGGAGCAATGGCAAGATTTTGCTCTTGTGTAACACTCTCTGAAACCTTGGTTTAGACTTCCCTCTTGTTTTCTGCACAGACGCTTATTCATGAGAACCCCAGCTTGATGCTGTATTTCAAGGGATGCTTTGATATCACTGTTTGTTCGTCGTGGCTTAGGCTGCAGCAAAAAAAATACTTGAGGCTTTTCCCTTGCTTCTGTTTTGGCTGGGCAGGCAGTGCTGATTTACTGCTGTAGGGAGGTCTCAGATTGACTCTGAAGAAAAGCCCAAAACTGTAGAAGTGTCCGGTTACTGCTCTAAGTGTTCTGTTTGCTCGAAGTTTAACTCTTTGTCCTCTTGTTGATGGGATTTAAGTGGGCATCACCCACAGTTTGCTGGTTAGCCGCTTGAAAAACACCACCACAAAAACAGACCACCCCTGTCCTTTCAGCTCAGTGTAACAGAGGAAGTTACTTTTGCAGCAGCCAGTAAGTCAGGCACTCTAAAAAAACAACCAAGCTATTTTTGTTCTCTGGAGAAAAATGTAGGGTAACAGGTAAGAAAAGAAACGCTCTAGTGTAGTTAACGTAATTTCTCCTTGGTGTTTTTTTTCAGGGTCAATGTGGGCTGTGGTCCAGCAGAGGAGAGAGTTCTTCTGACAGGTTTACATGCTGTAGCAGATATTTATTGTGAAAACTGTAAAACCACTCTTGGATGGAAATACGTAAGCATTATACTTAACTCTTCAATAAATGTTTATATGTTGAGGTCCAGATGTTTGAGTAGGCTGTTGAGTAGCACCTATGCTGATAGTTGGGTGAGTGAGCGCTAGTGCTTTTCTCTGTGTCAGACTGTGATACTGTTTTGCACCCGTTGTATCTGCTGGAATGCTGTAGGAGCTAACTTTATTCTTGTCTGCAAACCAAGCATGAGCTGTAAGTGCTGTTTGCCACATTACCAACCACATACACCAAACCTGACGGAAGAAACGGTTAGAGTGGATCTTTTGATTTCTCTGTCTGCAGAAGTTGGTTTGTATGGCAAATCTTAATCATGATAAACGGTACTGTGTGTGTTTACACTGCCTACACCTAACGAGAACTTGATCGTGGTGGTTGAGAATTTATCTGTGCCCTTGCACAGTGACCTGTAACACTTGACACAGAGTTGGAAGTTTGATGTTTTGAGGCTGTGAGGTTCTGGCTGTTGCGTGTATGATTGCCATTGATTCAGTATAGCTTCAGATTGCACAAAGATGCTGTCCTGATGCGTTCCCTTTGATGGTGAATAAAGAGGATTTTTAAAAGGTTCCTGTTCCCTCTCCTTTGCTTCTGCGGACAAGGAAACTGAACACACGTAACATGTCATTTCCTATCCTTGACTTTAAAAAAAGCCTTGAAATTCCCTAAACGGTGAGAGAACATGGAAAGTTCTACAGCAGGTTCTGATGTGCAGTGGATTCTACTGATTATGCTTACGAGTTTGCTCCAGTTTTCTTCTCAGTCCTCTTCATCCTTCTCCTCCCTCCTGCCTCTGATTTGCTGTAACTGATACGCGATGTTGTCTGGAATGTCTCTTGGTTTGTATTTGATATTTCAAATACTTGACTGCCCCAGCTTAATTCTTGATTTTTCTTCTTTCCAGGAACATGCTTTTGAGAGCAGTCAGAAATACAAAGAAGGAAAATTTATCATTGAACTTGCCCACATGATAAAAGACAATGGCTGGGAGTGAATCGTAACCTTTTTCCTTCTGTTTGGACAATATTCTGTGGAACATGCTTTACAAAGACTAACGCAAAGTAAAGGAAGAGCTTGGCTAGAGTGGCCCTGAGAATATCACTGAACTCTGAAACCTCACAAATGAGTAGTGTAGTGTAAGTGGCTATTTCAGGCCATGTTTGCCTTTTCTCCTTGTGTAAGTTCCCTCTTTTTGTACGTGTATTATTGTGTGAACAGTTGTTTTGGAACATTTTGGATGACCTTTTTCTAAACTCTCTGACTAGAGAAACAGTTCACTAATTGAAAACGGATTTTACTGGTTAGTATCTCTCTCTGACCTATGCCTTTAATGCTACCTTCTGCTGTGCATGCTTCTTGCCTAAACACCTACACTCCAATCCCGTAGAAGTTCTATATCTGAGCAGTCCAAAAGAATGTATGGGATGGGGTGCTTTTTTATATGTAGCAATTTCTGATGTGTTTGGCAGTGAAGAGGATGCGGTATTGTAGTTATTTCTTTTTTAAATTGGCGTGTACCACAACCTGTGTACCATCTTGTGGGTGAATTGGGTGAAGGTACAGTGCTCACTTTACAAAATACTTCACTTGCACTGACTGAAGTTAGCAGGTCTCAAGTTGTTTGGAAAGGTTATTCAAGAAGTTCTGTGTCTTCATGAAATACCTTAGAAGGATTTAAAATCAATTATCCTACAGAATACATTAATTTCAGACCACCATAACTCCCTAAAGAGTTTGCTGGGTAAGAAATTTATAGCATTTTGGCTGTCAAGAAGAAAGGCAGAAGAATATATGCATCTTCTATTTGGGGAAAAGAGAATTGGTCAGTGTATTAACAAGTTTTGGTACTGTACCTTTGCCAGTAATGGGGACTTGTGCATCAGTAAAGTTTTATGGCTGGTTCCATGTAACTGTAGTCCTAATGCACTGGACAAAGAGGTTGATTATCAAGGAAACGTCTTGAACTCTTCTGCTTCTGCTACTACATTTGAACAAAAATATTTATTTTTGTGAGAAATGGCCAGAGCCTATGAAAGTTAGTAATTGTTCCTGTAGGAAGAGGGGTAATAAGAGGGAAGGGAAGATTGACTCAATTTTTCATAAAATAAAAGAACAAGTTAGTTTTTAAAACTTGTGGGTGGGGAAAGGGTTTCTTGGTTTGCTGGCTAAATCATCCCCAAGTACCTTTTTATAATAAAAATTTATATATCACCTTCTCCTTTGTTCTCGCACTGTTTCTTAAATGGAATGAGTTAGTAGGAGAAACTTCTGGAAAGCGCACGCACAGTATTAGCTGTTGGTATCTGTGTGTGCAAACGATGAGCAGCTAAGAAAGATTTGCTCTGTGTAAATTTGCTAACTTTATTTTCAAATTAAACGGTCTGGGAAGACGTTTTGTATTTTAATCCTTTTAATGCTTGAGGACAAAATGTTTGGAGAGCCCCCTTTGGCGGCTGCGTTAAGTACTTGAGATGAACACTATGGAAGCCTCGCAATGCAAAACTATTTCCTCTCAATAACAATTCTAATGTGGCCCCTGCACAGTGAGCTGTAGGTGCTGTTGCTGCTGTTATGTTTTTGGGAATCTCAGATAGGCTTTCCAAACTCTGCTGCACTTTAGGAATTTTGTCATTCGTGAAAACCTTTGCCAACGGATGGGGCAATACAGATCTTTCAAACCAGCTTTCCGGGTGGTGTCTTTGTGGAGAGGAAGAGAGAGAAGAGTTCTCCCATGTACGCGCATTGTCTGTGATGCAGGCTGGCTAACCTGCATATTCAAGATGTTGTAGTGATCTGTACCTATGAATTAAAAATGTAAGAATTTAAGTAGCTAAAGCTGTTAGGTTTCAGTCCAGAGACATGAGGTGGTGCAGTCCTGTTTGAGCTGGATTTTGTGTCATACGAGTTACTACATTGTGTTTCACATCATCAGGCTTCAAAGTCTCCTTTGAAATGATGTCATTGATGCAGAAGGGGCTTCAGTGTTGCCTGTCCCTTGATCTTTTTAACCTGGAATTCTTGGGATTTCACTTTCCTCTGTTGTGATGTGTGTTGCCAACGAGGAGGGCACTAAAACCACTATCAGCTAAAAGTTTGCATTGACTTCAAAGTCCAGTTGCAGTGTTGATACTTGTGAACACGTGTCTGTGAAGTTTGTGTGTCTTTGGGCTTATTTCCCTGGCTGTGTGCTCATTGAAGCAATACACTGGACTGAAGACAAAAATAATGGCTGCTTCTCAGTGGAGTTGAAATTAAAGAAAATATGTAAAATATGAACGATTTTCCTCTCCAAAAGTGGGGGTTTGGCTGTCTCTTGTTAGTAAGTTAATGCTGTCTGCAGCACAGTCTGATTCTTACTTAGAAATTCAACCTCTTTCTTCAGTGCATTATTTATATTTCAAACTGGACATTTTCACCAAAACCTTAATTAACTTCGATGCCAAAGGTTGGGACTTCATCAAGTGCTTAGCACACAGAGCTTGAGACTACTGGCATGAAGAGTTAATGGTCTGTATGTGATGCTTATGGCTGTTAAGAGAACCAAACAAAGCAATACTCCTTTTGGTCTTTTAAGAGCGGATGCTTAGGAGGAGTAAAGTTTAGAACTAGTACAGAATTGCTATTTCATGCTGCCATGTAACGATGCTCCAGGTTTGTTCTGTTGAGGGAATATGTGGATTTTTCTTGCTGTGTTGCTTGGCAGTGTCAATTACTATTTTCTCCCCTTGTAAAGAAGTAGAGAGTTCTTGCTATTGGTTTTGGTGAAAGTAGAATCCAGATAGCAATGGCTGATGTGAAGAGGTCAGTCTGGTCACTGAACCCTCCAGCAGTCATTTGAAAGAAAAATAAACTTACTTGAAAACAAATTTTACTAAAGCGTTTCCCCTCTAACCAATTTTTGTAATATATTAAAGATGCTATTTAAAGTTTGTATGTGTTTTGCTCTGGGCAAGTTTACTTCCCCTCCAACTTGAGCACTTTTGTTACTTGTACTGGTTATTTTTATTGTTGGTCTTAACATTTATTTTGTATTTTGTTTTTTATAAACTGTAACAAAAAGCTTTTGTGAACCTTTGTTTCTTGCTGGCTCTTTCTTGGACCAAATGAACTGACTATGAGCTGGCTTAGAAGAAATGTTCATTGGGATGCATAGGAATTTGCTAGCAAAAATGTACATGTGTGGCAAGTGGGGTTGGGTTGTTTTTTTCTCCTCTGAACCTCTAAAGCCATGCCTGTCCTGAAGAAATTTGATGTGACTCTAGGAGTCTGGCCACACTTTCACTGTCTAGGTCCAAAATAATAGCTGTTCCAGGACCAAGTCTCCCTCCAGATGCTGGAGTTAGTCTTTGGTCACTCTAAGCAGCTTTTTGATTCATAAAAGGCGATGCTGCCTCCCGTAAAAATTCTGCTAAGTTACAGCTTGCTGTGGAATTGGTGAGGGATTGCTGACAGATGGACCAAACCACTGTCTACAGGCGTCTGTCAATGAGTGAGCTCAATTTTATCTGCCATGATAGGAAGTTCCCTCCATTCATTGTAAGCTTTGCAATGACAAACGGCATGACGTTTGTTACAATTCCACCTGAATTCCCCCCTGTCAAGGCCTGGGCCAAGAGCCAGTGTAAGTGATCTACCTTGCCTGCTCGCAGGCTTGTCTGTAGGCAAGGAGCAGAGAGCGAGCTTATGAGATTTGTTTGAATTAAAATCTGGCCTCAGAGGTTCGGACAGAGTCACGACTGTGCCCAGAGCGGGTGTACTGGGTTAGCGCAGGAGTTCATGAACGTTCTGTACCACTTCTGGTTCACTTATGCTTCCCTCAGAGTAGCACTCGTAGCGCGTGCTCTGCGTGCTCATCCCAGCAGTCTGATTGCAATGGTAGTGATCTATGATATCAGAGACCAAATTTCCAACATCTCCGTTCTTTGATGGCAGTGAGTGGAAGAAGCTGTCAAATTATCACTGACGTTTTGGGACACTTTATTGTACTTCATCGAGACTCGCAGCAAGCTGATCGGCAGTGTGAACACTGCTACAGGACCAGACACTTCAGAGGTTTCTTCGAAAGGACTGTTAGAAATGGGTTAAGGCCTAAAGCATGAGTCGTAAATGGCAGTTGAGTTGTGCCTCATTGTTTCTTAAACTCTTTACGATGCTTTCTTTTACAGGTGACATGGCTGTGTTGCTGTTTTGTCCTAGCAATACTGTACATCATTTGTTGTTTCACTATATTGTATCTACTTGAGGTATCACAATAAAAGCTTTCAGTTGTTTTGTTGAGTTACTCGTTGGTTTCGCGCCATCTTTTGGGGTGATTATAAGGCTCTGGTGACAGGAGGTAGGGGTGTAACTGGGAAAGCCAAGGCCTCCTTGGAATGAAATCTTGCAAGAGAGGTCAAGGGTAACAGAAGGGGCTTCTTCAAAAAAACTGAAAACAATGGCAATGTGGGACCCCTGCTGAGCAAGCTGGGTGCCCTGAAGCCAGAGGATACAGAGAAGGCAGATCAAGCCTCCCTCTCTACTCTGCACTAGTGAGACTGCACCTGGAGTATTGTGTCCAGTTCTGGCCCCTCAGTTCAAGAAGGACACAGAGCTGCTGGAGGGTGTCCAGTGTANGGGTGGTGGAGCATTGGAACAGGCTGCCCAGGGGGGTTGTGGAGTCTCCTCTGGAGATGTTCGAGACCCGCTTGGATGTGTTCCTGTGCAACCTGGTCTGGGTATCCTGCTGTGGCGGGGGGATTGGACTGCATGATCTTTTGAGGTGCCTTCCGATTCCTAATGATTCTATGATCTTTTCTTGCCAACTAAGTTTTCAGGTTTTATTCTCTGATAAGACCAGAGATAGTACAGTGCTTATAGTTATGAAACCTTTTAAACGTGGGTTGACTCTGATTCTTGCTACTAAACATGGGTTTTCCTTTCCTAACTGTTGACAGTTGTGTTTGCTCCTTTTAAAACTCTAGCCCATTTTGAGCCAGTCTGCAAAGTGCTTTCAAGAAGAGTCCACCTGTGCATGCTGCAAAACTAACCCTAAGAGAGCCTGTTCAGGTTTGGGAGCGCTTTCTGTTGCGTGCAGGGGAGCCCTTGGAGCACAGGCACTTCATCTGTTCTTTATGCTTTGGTTGGGAGGAACTTCTTTTTCTCTATTCAAATTAATGGTCTTCTCATTTATTAATGGAGATAAAGTCCCCAGTGCGAGTCAGAAACAAGGATGGGATGAGTGAAGTTTGGTCTCCATCCAAGAGTGCAGTGTGCTGCCTGGGTAACTGTGAAGGGCTCTCACCGACATTCAAATACAAACTTTTCCCTAAAGGTAGTGTTGGTTTGTCACCAGCTAGCTGTCTGTAACAGCAGGGGTGATGGCAGTGCTCAGCTTCTCCAGTGAGGAAATCTCTGCAAAACAGCAAGCTTGGGTAAGAAGGGGTTATTAAGTAGGAGGGAGATGGTTTCTGCGATAGGCTGGGTGCTTTCCTACTGTTTGTACAGAGGTTTGACCCTCTACAGTGAGGAGCACTAGCCTCTGGCATCTGCTGTAACCCTTTAGGTCCTTTTCAGTTTGAAAAGCCAGACGGTGGCACTCAGCAGAGGTTTATGTAATCGTTAGGTTAAGCCAACAGATTATTTTCTCCTGAAGATTAATCTGAAGATGGTTGTGTTGATCTTTATGGTTGTGATTACAAGAGCAAAGCTAATCTGAGACTTTCTTCCAAGAAACTTTGTGTTTGAAAGACTTCAACCAACACCTGTGAACCTCCTCAAAACACACTCTGTTTACTGATAGTAAAAGTATCATTCAAGTGTTCTTAAATCTGTAGCAAGGGACTATTGCAGTCATTCAGTTTTCTTTAGAGTAACTGGAATAAGAGCATCCTTTATCATGTTAAACCATGTGAAATAAATAGCTTTCAACAAACTGCTTCACATCAGACTTGCTTGCTAGTACCAGGTGTGGGTGTGAGCTATGGGATATTCAAGAGTTTTGTTGGAAATCCACTAATTTTAAGCTCAGCCAAAGTATGCCTTTGTGATCACTGGGTTATTTGTAGCATGGAAAACCAGTAGGGTACATAGAATTCAGGTAAAAACATTTTTTTATGACCTGTTTGGACTGCCCGAGGTGAGCACAAAGTCATTCAGTGCAGGCTTGTTCAGTCTCTTTTCAGCAATCCATCTTTTCCTCTGAGAGGGAAGGGGATGCTCTGCATGCGAGATCAAACATAAAATTCCCATCTTGAGAAGACTGGAAGGCAGTGTACTGCCCTTTCTTCTGTCCGTGTGCTTGTAAGCTGTCATCTCAGATGGACTCCTCTTTTTTTTAACATTTTCTGGGCTTTCCAGTCTCAGGGCACAAAAAAGGATCTTTCAAAGGATAAAAATGAATATAGTCGAAGTTACAGAGATTCCAGGATCTTTCATATTTGAGATGTTCATAGTATCACCTCATTACATTTTCATCTAACAAAGGGACAGTAAACACACCAACTCAACAACTGGATAACCAGATGTGAATTTGAGTTGTGTTTTACCAGCTGCAAAATACTGGGCAAATCCCTGAGTTCCAGGTAGACAAAGAAGGGCAGCTGCCTCATCTGAAAGTTGTGAACCTTCCATTTTGTAGCCATTGTCTAAATCGAGTGACTGGACTATGGACTGGGTTGAGGGCTTTTCTTTTTGTCTCCTCTCCAACACATGGAGCAGAGCCCTGTGCTGCTGCAGGCACTCACGCCTCTCACAAGCAAAGCAGCTGCAGATTAACCCAGGCTGGACAAAGTAAGTCCTTGGCTGTGAAGCTGCTCTGCTGAGCCGTGTAATTGATGAGCATTAACTGTTTCTCCTTTAGTGAAGGCTGAGCTAATCAGAGAGGTTGGCTCATTCAATTTTAGTGTTGCTTATAAAATCTCAGCTGAATCACTGACTGCAGCACCGAGGAGCTGTGTTTGTATTCTGTATAAACTTGACTGCCCAAAGATTTTACATGGCAAAGGTCATTCTGTAAAGTAGATAACACAAGTTTTTTTCTGTCCTTAATGAACTAACAGAGTTTTCACATGGTTTGACATCTGTATTCTGGTAGGAAATAGCATAGCTTGGGTTTCCTTCTTGCTCAAATAGACTTGAGAAGCCTCTAACTCAAACAAAAGCATTGGAACACCCGAACTAGACTTCTGTTCAAAAAGGAGTTTGTATATCCTAACATTAAAATGCATAGATAAGTACGTAGAGTCCATCACAGCACACGTTGCCCTGGACTTGCAGAAAGGCTTGTGAATGTTAGCTGCTCTTCAGAACAGCTTCCTGGCACAACTGGCAGTGTTCTGCTTTGTCTTGCACCTGCCAACAGCGAGGTTAGTTTCATAACATCACTTACCAGCACAAGTTTGGGGCCTGGAGCTGATGAGAGTGGAGCAGTGGTGCATGAGGGGCTAAAAACATTTCTGGCTCTTGTAGAACAAACAGGTCAGTGAATTAAACAGCAGCCTTCCTGCTCTGTGCTCATCTGTACAGTGTGTGTCAGAGCTGGGAGCCTTGTGCTGCACACTGTTGAGGTCAGACGGGATTACAGTGAACAGCATTGTTGAGTTTGGCTACTTCCAGTTCTGATCATAGAATCATAGAATCCTTAGGGATTGGAAGGGACCTCAAAAGATCATCTAGTCCAGTCCCCCTGCCACAGCAGGATCACCTAGACCAAGTCACACAGGAACACATCCAGGCAGGTCTTGATCGCCTCCAGAGAAGGAGACTCCACAACCCCCCTGGGCAGCCTCTTTCAGTGCTCCTACACTGCCTTTCATCAAGCCTCTTTTCCCTGAAGAAAAGCTTACCCGTGCAGGCACTTTCAGTCCCTGTGTGTTGACACTGAAAGGTTGTGGTACCTCTGTGAGAACAGGGAAGGTCACTGGATGTGGTAGAAATTCGAATTGTTCTTAGCTTTGGGCTGAGTGGCACTAAATCAACTGTGTTTGAAGTGAGAATCAAGTTATTTGTCCATTTAAAACAACATCATGTAGGCTTTATTCTGCAGGGAAGGTCATTTAAAGGGTCTTCATACGGAATCGTGTCAATCCGCTCTCACAAAGTGCAAACTAAAGGAGAACAAACCCCACACCCACCTGCAGGAGCTCTGTGCTCTGGCTGGGTAAACTTTTCACAGACCTTGCTTTGGAAGCCACTAGAAGCTGGGAATCTTGAAGCAGGGCTGCCACAGGCCAGTGGAGCTTCTCTTGCAAGTGGTCCACAGGGGTGGGGTTGCCACATCTGGGCAGTGGGTTGCAGATGTCAGACACACGCTGCCGGGTGCTGGAGCAGGGGGCTTTCCTAAACAAAACTATTTCCTAAGCAAACATAAAGAGGCTCTGTGCCACGCACAGTGGGACTTGCTGATGTTATCACAGTGAACTTTCCAGCTGCTGTGCAGTGCGAAACTGTTCTGAGAGGCACGTGCTAAGTGCCATTAAGCTGAGGTTGGAAAGGTCTGTAGGGCACTGGGGCAGGAGGGGTGGGTATGGAGCTCTGTGCTGCTGGCAGACTGCCTCTGCCTTAGGAATGGAACAGCTGAATCTGTAAAAGCAAAGTCTCTCTGCTTCCCTGCAGAAAGGATCCCAGTGCAAATTAATAGGGAAGGCTGGAACAGTGTGACTATCTGTGTCCCCAGAGCCATCCACCTCCATGCCTTGAGGTAAACAGCAAGGAAACCACTTCTTTTTTAAGCCCTGGGGGGAAGGATGTGCCCTACACATGGCCAGTGCTGGGTGTGGGCTGGCCTTTGCCCAAAGCCAGGCTCAGCTGGGAACCCCCAGCTCTCTAACAGCTGCACTGTGGGGCAAGAGGCCGCTCCCGACCTTAATCTCCTTAGAGGCCTGAATTAATCTTCCATTCCCGCAGACGGTCAATAAACCCTCTGGCCCAGGGTGCTGTGTTCCACGTTGCTACTGAGCAGAACCAGTGAGATCATAAAGTTGCTTCTGATTTTCTATTAATTTATGGCCCTTCCCTCTCTTCTGCTTCTATCTTCCTCCTTCCTCAGCTCCCCTCTTCTTTATGATGCTCCTAACAGGCCAAGGTCTGCAGCAGTTTGCTGTTGGTTGTTTCTCCTATGAAAGCACTGACCAGGGGGCACCATTAATGATTTGTGGTCAGGCACCAGACTGATCCTTCACAGCGTTTGAGTCCCTGCCAAACCAAACGGAGCTGCTGTGGTTCTTCCTCCCGGCCCCACTGAACGAGCAGCCCTGCGCTGGGTGGCCAGCACAGCCAGTCCCAGCATCCTGAGGACATGGGACTGCTCTTTGCTGATTTGAGACCTGAACACTCTTTCTCTGCCATGAAAGTTGACAGAGATGATGGCAGATGATGGCAGAGCAGTGGATGTGGTCAGTCTTGACTTCAGGAAGGTATTTGACACAGTCTCACATAGCATTCTCGCAGTGTGGCAGTGTGGACTGGATGTTTGGGTAGTGAGATGGATAGAGAACTGACTGCAGGATAGAAGCCAGAGAGTGGTGGTCAATGGGACAGAGTCTGGTTGGAGGCCTGTATCTACTGGGGTCCCCCAAGGATCAGTACTGGCACCTCTTCAATCTATTAATTAATGACTTGGATGAGGGATTAGGGTGCACTGTCAGCAAGTTTGCTGATGACACAAAGCTGGGTGGTG
>VZRI01013893.1:0-100137 GCA_013397515.1 Upupa epops | reverse complement strand
TCCCTTATGATGAAAAGTGCCTTGCAGCACAGAGGCTGGAGACACAAATTAGTGCCCTTTAATTACCCACCCGTAGTGTCTCCCACCATTCTCCCCATGTTTACTAAAACAGAGACTTTGCTCAGAGTGCCTTCTCCTTCACCGGCCAACACTCCCACTGAAGGTTAACAGCTCCCCAAGTTAATGATTATCTCCCCTTGTTTGTGTTCAGCGTTCAGCATAAAACTTGTTAATACAACTGCCCCGTGGTCAGCCAGCAGTGTACACCCTGGAGAACACAAACAGGCCTGGGAGAGAGCTGCTCCTACACTGCCTTCCCGCCCCACCGGTGTCCAGCAAACACCAGCACTCGATCCCACTGTCCTCCTTGGTGAGACCGCCTCTGGAGTATCATGTCCAATTCTGGGCCCCTCAGTTCAAGAAGGACACAGAGCTGCTGGAGGGTGTCCAGTGTAGAGCAACAAAGATGACGAAGGAAGCAGAACAGCTCCCTTATGAGGAAAGGCTGAGGGAGCTGGGTTTCTTGAGCTTGGAGAAGAGGAGGTTGAGGGGTGACCTCATTTATGTCTATAAATATGTGAGGGGTGGGTGTCAGGAGGATGGAGTCAGGCTCTTCTCAAGGTCATCTAGTGATAGGACAAGGGGCAATGGGTGCAAGCTGGAACAGAGGAGGTTCCATCTCAGTATCAGAAGGAACTTCTTCCCAGGGAGGGTACCGGAGCACTGGAACAGGCTGCCCAGGGGAGTTGTGGAGTCTCCTTCTCTAGAGTTGTTCAAGATCCACCTGGATCTGTTCCTGTGTGACTTGGTCTGTGATGCTGCTGTGGCAGGGGGATTGGACTGGATGATCTCTCAATGTCCCTTCTGACTCGTAATTTTTCTATGATTCTATGCTTGGGCTGGAGAGTCCACGGAGCCTGTGATGAAACCTCCCTCCCAAAATAGCCAGTTCTAAGCTCCTTCAAGGTTGAAGGGACCACTGGGATCCTAATCCAGCGGAGCTGTCTGTACTGTAATGGGCTGTGACTCCTGGCCTTTATTAGCAACTGCTCCGGGTTACAGCAGTTACTAGGTCAGGGAACTGGTGGCAGCGCTTGTCTGGGCACAAGTAGCTGCAAATAGTTTGTGGGAGATCTGAGACAGTGACTGAGACAGTGACCTGGCTGCACCTGACCTGTGAGGGGTAGATGCTGCTGAAGACTTGTCTGCACAGAAATGCCACACAAGTGCCAGCTGCTATTTTTTTGAGGTCTGAAGGCAGTCTCTGGTTTTCTGGAGACTAGAGCAGTAGTCTGTCCAGTCACTTCTCGATTAGATAAAAAAATCACCTGAACATGTGCAACAGTCAAAAGAAGCTGCTCTGTGGGCAGTAGAGGTTTTGCCCTCCCATACCTTGTCTAAGCGCTGGCTTGGGCAATTGAATCTCCCCCTGCACATGTCTGACTGTCTTGAAGGACCTGACGTGTTGTGGAGATGGGGTGACATGGCTGATGTGGGTAACTGCCACACTAGTGTCTGATATCTGCAGGATTAATGGGGTTCCCTCTGGCAAAAGGTGCCACAGAGCCTGTTGGCATCCCCATGCATGGCTGTGCCCAAACACTCCCAGTCAGTGAGGCATCCCCAGCTCCCTCTCTCCTCGCTGTCCCTGGAGCAGCTGATCTGCAGCAGACATTCATGGAGAAGATGATAAACACAGTGTGTTTTGTTTCTTTATTTAGCCTGTTCCTCCCCAGAGGCACCAAGGTCTTGAACTCAGGGATTTACTGAGCACGCTGTCAGCCTCCTGGGCCCACGTGCTCAGGGGCTGCTTTGGTGGCAGCAGGTTTCTCCCCAGCAGAGTCAGCTCCCGTGGGCCGGTGTTCCAGAGTCTCACCTGGATTTGACCTTCACGTATTTTAGCCTCCTTTTGCTGGCTCTTTTCCCTCCCATCCCTCTCCCATGACTGACAGCCTTCAGCCAGTGGTTAGGAAGCCTCCACACCCCATGAAGTCCAGACCTCCTGGTGTTTCCCCATGTTCCCCTTCACATCTGGCTGGCTCTGTGATCTCCCGCTGGTGAGCTGTGTCATGTCCTGTCCCAAAACCTACTCAGCTCAGAGGAGAGGTGGAAGGAGGGAGAAAGAAACATTATCCAAACATTAATGCAGAGCCCTGAGCAGGGCAGCTGTGGGGCTGGTTGTATGTTCTTGCCCCACACTGTGAGTCCTGCTGGCTGGAGCTCAGCATATTGCAGCTGAAATGAGACTCCACCTCACTCAGCCACCCACCTCTGTCCTGAGAAGACCCCACAGGGTGTGCATCCCACATGTCCTCAGTGCTGGATGCTGCTGGCATTGGGCAGTGACTCATTTTGCCACTTGGGGCTCATGGTGTGGATGTCTCACTCATTTCTTGCCTAGGCAGCAGCAGCTTCTCAGCGACCTTGGTTCCCTGCCCAGCTCGGCACCGGGTGGCCAGTGCTTGTGGTCCTGGTGTGCAGCAGAACAACTGATCACACCAGACCACAACCCTGCAGCAAAACTACCTGCCTTATCCCTTGGTTTCCTAGAAATCCAGCATCTGGCTTGGCAAACCCAGAAGCCTCATGCACAGAGCTGGCTAATTCAGCACAGCAGGGACCTTCACACTGAGGTTTGTGTGACCGAGCATCTGTGGCTCTGCCTGAGGTTGGGGTTGTTTCTCAGTCTTTGCTGTTTTCTCTTTCAGCAGCCCTTTGGGAGGGCACAAAGGGATGCAACATCACCATCAGAACCTGGCAAATGGGGTGTCTGCGCTGTGTCCAGTCACTGGATCCTGCAAGGATGCTCCGCCTGCATCCAAGAGTGCCCAGAACAGCTTTGTTGCCAGTCCTGACATGGGGCAGCCTGGTGAAGGCAATGGTGGCTCCCACTCGACCCCAGCCCCAACCCAGGGAAACAAGGCGCTGGGTGCTGCACTGGGATGTGAGATGCTCAGGTTGGTGGCATTGAAAGAGAAATTGTTTCATCATAGTAGTTTCAGAATAGACGACCTGAGATGCAGCTGCAGGAGCAGGAGATGGGCAGCGTGTCCGGCTGCTCCTCTGGGGAAATGAGCCAAAGCCCTTCTCCAGCCCCAACTGCACCCCTGAGCACTCAAGATTGCTGTCCCTTGGCTCTGCATCACTTGGCCTTGCTTTTCTCTCTCCTTTCTTCTCCTTTCCCTTTCCTTTCCTTTCCCTTTGTTGCGGTCAGGCAAAGCCTGGCAGGCAGGAGCAGTTCCTGGCTTTGAGGGCTGCAGATGCCCAGCAGTGCTATGGGCTGCTGTGCTGGCTGTGACAGGACCCTTCCCCAGGCTGGAGCCTGGCAGCTCCAAGGTGCCACATCCGAGCCCTCCAGCTGTACAAGCTGTTTCTGTGGCGCCTGTTCATGAGCATTAACACGCCCTGGGTTGCCAAGCAAAGATCCCAGGACTTGTAACAGGAGCTAGGGCTTCACCCAGCGCTGGCAGAGAGACAGCTCCTTGCAGACGGCTCTGGTTTCTGTCACAGCAGCCCTGAAAACCAAGCTGATGCCCCCCAGCCCTGAGGCAGGGCCCTAGTTTGGACTCTGCGCAAGGGATGAGGGCAGCAGCAGGGCTGGGAAAGCGCCTCCAGCCTTCACAGCGAGACGCAGACACATCTGCCCTGGGCTGGTCCCACTGGACTTCCCTAGCAGCGCCTGGCCTCAGCAGTAGCTAAACCCACTGCGAATGTCTGTGTCTGGACTTATTGCAGTCTGGGTGGCTGCAGGGTACTGGGGAGGACCTGTCTGTGTGTGTGGAAAGGTCACGGGATGGATGCTGGAACTGCCTATCAGGCAGGGACACAGATGTGAGGAGCATCCCCTGTGCTCTCCCTGCTCAGCACTGACACTGCCTCTGCATAGCCCCAGCCAAGGGCTCCTCCAGAGAGGTCTAAGGGCATCTGGTTTGGCATCACAGTTGCTGCCTGAAGCCTCAGCTCCAGGTTTGTCTTTAACAGGAGCAGGGTGCACAGCCGATGTGCCCTGAGCTAAGTGAAGCCCAGACAGGTAACGGTTCCTCGACAGAGCTGGTAGCCCTGAACTGAGAGTGTGGAGCTTCCTCATCCTCAGAAAAAACACAGACCCTCTAAAACCATGACTCAGACCAAGCTCTAGCAGCATGTGACTTGTTTTGTCGCAGATTAAGGGCTGCAGTGCCCCGAAGGGACCCTTCAACTGACTGCCCCTTCTGTTTTCAAACCGGGACAGTACTACCTGACATCGGGGCTTTTAGGGGCCATCACGGGCTGCAGAGGGGTTTGTCTCAGCACTGCACATCTCCAGGCAGTTGTCCAGGGCCCACCTTGAAGTACCCCAGTGCCACTCGAGGGTGGTGGGATGCAGCCCAAGGGCATCTAAGGATCCCACTGACACACAGGATGGCCTGGACCAGACTCTTCAGTGCTGGGCAGAGCTGCCTTGTACTGGCTGACTGATGGGTCCTGCAGTATCAGCTGTGTCCTCTACAGGGCTGCTGGAGCCTGCCTGTCCCCTCTTTGCTGGGCTCAGCAGTGCTGAGCTGGGGGTTTCTTTCTGGAAAGGCTTCAGGTACCACCCGGAGCACAGGAGGGTTTTGCTGACTGTGCAGTCAGTGATCTTATTCCTGGACTTGAGACACCTCCCGAAGCTGCTCTTGGCCCTGTTCCCTGCTGCCCTGTCCCCGGAACAGGCTGTAATCGGCTCGTGGCAGGACAGCCCTGACCTGAGCTCGCTGGCTCCCAGCAGATTTCCCCAGCCCTGCAAAAAAACCCCCGTGATTTATTCTCGACAGCTCAGCTGGGTGGAGAATAAAAACATGTTGCTCTTTACATCTATTCTGTATTCAGGGTTGGGTTTTTTCATCTAACGAGGTTGCCAATAATAACAGGGCAGGAACAGCTCTTGGCCCCGTAACTGTCAGTTTTCTACCCTTTTTTTCTGTGGCAAGTGCCAGCCTGATCTGTCGCCAGCCCGGTGTCTGTGGGCGGTGGCAAGCAGCGATGCCACCATGGGCGAGCGATGCTGTGAGCCAGCTGTGCCCCCTCAACCTTGCGTGGTGACAGGGATGTGAGGGACACCTGGCCCTTCGCAATCCACTGGGAGGTGACAACTTCCCCACCCATCCCCAATATTTCCAGTTATGGAAATGAAGCCAAATGAAATGCAAAACACAACAGAGACAGGCAGGGCTCATGGGTCAGGCCTTCAGGATGGGAATTTTCCGGCAATACATTTATGCGGGAAATAAGAAGACAATTCCCAGCCTTTCTGGTCCTGTGGGATGAGAGTACTGGAGGTGGGCAGCACCCCTGCAAGTCTGGACCTGGGAAAAGCCCAGCCACACTGCTGAGGAGGAGCCAGGAAGGTTTGACTCAGCCCAGTTTGGGCTGGTTTGTGTTAACTGGTTTTTGAGTTAGCGGCTGGTGCAGGGCTTCTGAGGGAGCTGAGCTCTGCCTCTACAGACCCCACCCCACAGCTGATGCTGCCCAGTATCTCTGCAGAGCTGGACAAGAACCCTGCCCTGTGGTGGTGGTGGTGGGGAACACACTAGTGTCCTAAAATGTGACCCCCCCCACCCCCCCAGGTTCCTGTCTCTGTACAGAGATGGTAGTAATATAAATATCATGAAATAAATGAACGTCACCACTCCGTTACCGGCCTCCTCCTGTCTCTGCCCTCCACCCCAGAGATCCACAGGGGTTGCAGCCATAGAACATAGGAAAAACTATTCAGCTGAGGACCTTGGAACAGTGGGGACCAGGAGACAGCCCAGGACTGCTGGAGAAGGATGGGAGAGCAGGACAGTCACCCAGGGTGAAGCTGGCACTGCCCAAATTGGGATGGGCAAGGGGCACCACCCGGCCACAACCTCCTCAGCATCCCGGTAGCCAGCAGGACATGGACACAGGCCTCCACCTCTGGGCAAAGCAAAGTGCTTTCCAGCGAAGTTGGGAGTCCCAGTTTCCACCAACCCCTTTTCCCTTTAGCCTGGGGCTCCTGGCAATGGAAGCAGCTGTGGAGGCTGATGTCAGCATCCCTGTACTGGGACAGACAAGGTCCTCCCCGCCAGCCTTGGGCTCTCGTCCCGCCGCTGCGCTGGCCAACAAACCCTGCTGCAACCCGAGCTGTCCAACAGCTAAACACTGGGAAACTGGGCAGGCGCCAGGGTCTTTGATCCCCAGCCATGAAACTGCTTCACACACCGCCTTCTCTTGCAAAACCACCTCCTGGGGGGCTGAGCTGCTGCCCCCACAGTCCCGACGCAGGGAGTTCGGCTGGTGAGTGACAGGATTGCCCCAGCCTGGGCTAGCAGCACCCTGGTGCTGGTGCTGAGCAGACCGTGTGGTGCCAAACATTGACCTTGGACTGCTCCCAGGTGGTGCTGTGCTGCTCCCCGCTGCATCTGCACAGGCCAGCGGCAGCAGCGCCAGCTGAAATCCTTCCCAGCAGGGAAAAGCCAGGCAGACGGCAAGTGGCCAGTGTGGCAGCAAGCCCTTCTCTGGAGATGCCAGTGGAATGGGACAGACAGATGCCACCCTGCAGCCTGGGCTGTGGCTCAGCACCACAGGGCAGGTGGCCAGACCTGCTGCACTGACTGCAGTCACCACCTTCCAAGCTTTAGCAAAGAGGTTTTAATTTTCTACTGTGTTTTAACTCATTTCGTTCAGAGGGTGCTCAGCACCCACAGCCCATCCAGTGCTGGGGTGTGATGCTTTAGCGAGTGTGACTGTTTTCTGCAGAAAGGTTGGAAGTGTGGCTGTAAAAAGTTGAAAAATAAAGCGGCTGCACACACTCCACACCCCCCTTGTCCCCCCATCCCGGCAACTTCTGCTACTGACTCTGCTGTGGGGGGGGGAGTGAACTGGAGTGGATGAAAATGCCTTCCTTTCTAAGCTGCTCATCGCCTGCAGATCATACAAGGGGGTTGTCAGACCCTCTCTTTGTGTCTGATGCTTTGGATGGGAGCCCTTGGTTGAAATCAGTCGTGGTCTCTGACCTGTGGCACTGGTGCCAGCAGTGGGGTGTGTGGGGCTCCAGAAATGAGGCTACACCACCGGCTACGGCCACAACAGGGTGGACAGTGCTGAGCGTCAGCCTTGGGCTGTGTCCAGCAGGGCTTGGTGTCAAAAGGTTGCAGCTGCCCCCTGCTAAAGGGCTCAGTGAGCTGCTGATTTCCCATTTCTAGTCTCTCAAACTCCTGGGCCACCCAGCATGCTGGCAGAGCAGAGTTTTTTTATGGCATTTAGAAGCAAACTGGGGCACAGAGGGATTTTTTGGTGAACACCAGAGTGCAGCTTGGCCAAACGGAAGCAACCCAGGGTCTGTGCAGCAGTGAGTGTGCAACGAAGACAGCACAAGAGCACCTGGAGTTTCTTATATGCAGAGGTCTCCTATAGAGGCAAACACAAGCACTATACCGCAATCCAGAGTGCCACTACATCCTCAGTAAAGGAGCCTTCCTTATGAGGAAAGGCTGAGGGAGCTGGATCTCTTGAGCTTGGAGAAGAGGAGGCTGAGGGGTGACCTCATTCATGTCTATAAATATGTGAGGGGTGGGTGTCAGGAGGATGGAGCCAGGCTCTTCTCAAGGTCATCTGGTGCTGGGACAAGGAGCAATGGGTGCAAGCTGGAACAGAGGAGGTTCCATATAAATATCAGAAGGAACTTCTTCCCAGTGAGGGTACCAGAGCACAGGAACAGGCTGCCCAGGGGTGTTGTGGAGTCTCCTTCTCTGGAGATGTTCAAGACCCGCTTGGATGTGTTCCTGTGCAACCTGGTCTAAGTGATCCTGCTGTGGCAGGGGGATTGGACTAGATGATCTTTCAAAATCCCTTCCGATCCCTAATGATTCTATGATTCGATGACAGCTTACACTTTTCATCAGTGATCATGCTGGACCTTCCTGTACCCCTGTGATGGTCCTTTGGCTCAGCATGAGAACAGAGTCTGGCTCTGTGAGACAGCTGAGCAGGTCCTGCTCCCTGTGGAGGAGACGGAGGCAGCAGCAGCAGCAGCAGCACACCTTGGTCACCTTGAGCAAGGCCAGGGCACCCGCCAGCTCCAGTGAACTGTAGGCACAGACTCAGCACCTGACCCTTCCCCTGGGCAAAGGGATTTTTTTTAAACAAACAAACAATCCCAGTGCTAACCATGTTTTTAAGGAGAAACAAAGATTGGAAATGCTGTGAGTGGTAGAGACAACGCACCAAAAATAGCCCCCGAAGTTCCCCCCCGCGCTCTCCCCCCAGGCAGCTTGCACTATATTTGTCTTCACTTGCCATTTCTGCTGCGATCAATTCGCAGTTGCCACTAGCAAGGAACCCAGCTATTAAAAGCCGGGCTGAGATCTGTGGTAAAGATGTCTGCAATAAAAAACTCATGCTGGTCATTACAAAAAACACCCTACTGTCCATCTCTACAGATCTCCCCAGCCCAAACAAAATCCACTCAAACCATTCGTGGTCACACTGCCCGGGCTGGGGAGCAGCTGTGGAATCCCAGCCTGGGTTTCCTTCCACGCGGGGAGGGATTTGCTCTGCAGCCTCTCAGATCCTTGGAAGCAACTTGGTGTTTGCAGCTTGCCAGCTCCTTATCTTGGTGATTTGCTGCAGGCCACCCCAGCGAGGCGGGTCCCTCCCAAGTCAATTGCTTTTATCATAAAAACAAATGTTTTCTATCATCCCTTCCAGCCCAGGATGAAAGCACAGACGGAACCCAGAGGCAACCTGTGCTGTCTTGCTGGGTGACACTACCAGGCGCCCGCTCTGCCCTGGAGAAACAGCCTGGGAGGGATGGGGAAGGCAAACGGGGCCTGAAGGGAAGTTACCTCATGGGGCTGCCTGGAATATCATAGAATCCTACAATCATCAAGGTTGGGAAAGACCTCTAAGAGCATCGGATCCAACCAGCAACCCAGCACCACTGTGCACACTAAACCCTATCCCAAAGCGCCACATCTGGATCACCCCATGGGGCTCCCCACAGGCTCTGCCCCAGATCCTGCCCCAAACCAGAGCTCTCACCCAATGGGTTTCTGCCAGACCCTGCATGGGTGGGAGCCCTCTGATCCCCCCACTCGTGGAGGGGATGCTGAAAGGGGGAGGAGGGTGACAGGGTGCTCAGGAGGCTGAAGGCACAGAGTGTGGAGCCAAGTGAAACCGCAGCTGTGGGGGGATACAGTCACTGACTATATATAGCTCAGGGAAGAAAGCATTAGGGAGGGAGAGAGCTGTTCGAGCTAAAGGACAATGTTGGCACAAATGCAAACAGATATAATTAGCCATTAATAAATGGAGGCCAAAGATGAGAGAAAGTATCTGATAGCAGAGAAGGGAGAGCTCGGAGGCTTTTCCAGGGGGAAGGGCAGAGGAAAACTCGAGCAGAGTTTAAGCCAGGCTGTGGCTATTTTCTCCAAAAGCCATCACGGTCTGCTCTGTGATGGCAGATGAGCCTTGCTTTTCCCTGACGTCAGGAACTGCAGAGGTCTCTGGGCATTTGCCCCATGCACAGCCCTGCAGCCACAACCCCAGTCCCACCACCACCTCCTCCCTTGGGCAGATTGATGAATCCCAGCCCCTCTTGGATCTCCTGCCCTTTGCAACCCATCAGGGACCAACCCTGCCTGGAGTGACACTGGGGTCCCTCACAACCTTCCAGCAGTGTGTGGGGGAGCAGGTACTGGCCCTCACAGCAGTGTGAGAGGGATCTCCTCACTGTGGTCAAGGCATCACACAGGCAACACCAGCTCTTGTTGGACCATCCCATAGCTGCCAGACAATGACTGTTGCAGCTGGCCACATCCCGTTCAGCCAGCCACAGCCCCGTGCTTAGCAAGACACGATGCCCCTGCATCCTACCCATCTCTGGAAGATGCTGAAGCATTCAGCCTGGAGCTAGGCACAGGCTTGTAAAAAATCTTGTAGAGGTGCAACCCCTGGGCTAGTGGGGCCGGAGGAGCCCCAGTGGAGGGAACAGAGGGGCCCAAGAGGGACACTTGGGTTTCTTTCCCTTTTACCAAAGTGACAGTGAGTGGTGGGTTCACCTGCCCCAGCTGATCTCCAGACAAAGACTGAGGGAATCAAAGTCAGTGCTGGCACTGCAGCAGCCCCAAGGCTTGGTGAAACTGCTCCCACCAGGTGCCCACCATGCCCTCCTGTGCCCAGGACACCTGCTCTGTCCCCACATCAACCCTCCTGGCTGTTGGAGCCACGTCCTTGCCCTGTTCCTTTGGGAAAGAGCAGGGTGGTTGCCCACGGGGTGACTTGTGGGAACAGAAAGATCCTTGGCTTTGTAGAGGATCCATTTGGGAGCTGTTTGGGGTTGCTGTGGGCAATCACAGTGGTTCTGTCCCTGTACAACCCCCAGGACACTTCACCCAGGGTAAGAAAATCCAGGTGCAGGCAGGATGCTGGGGGCTGTTATCTGCCACAGTCACTGTGATGGCCTTGCTTGGCTACTGGGGGAACTGTGGGATTAATTTTCTCTTGAAGCCTTCACAGAGGTGACTTTCTGGAGGTCACATTTTAGCTGAGATGACACCATTGCCTTCAGTGTAAATTGCCCTGTCAGTGCAGCAGGAGCAGATAAAGCTGAGATCACTCTGGCCTGAAAACGCTTTGACTTCCCCAACTCCTGCAGGAGCATCCTGCCCCTAGGCTGTCAGATGTCATCAGCCCTGGGCAACCACAAGGATCATCCCATTCCATTCCATGCCATGCCACATGGAGCAGCTCTAGCGTGTGCCCAGACCGGAGTGAGACTGGAGGTCTGCTCCTGCCTTTGCAGCTCAGCTGAGTCGTGTGGCCAGAGCTCAAGCACAGGCAGCAGCAGCACAGGCAGCAGTGCAGGCAGCAACCAGCACCCGTGTGCCTGTAAGGGTACGGTGGTGACAATGAGATGGTTCCTCCCCGGTTCCTATTTCCAGTAGATGAAATCACCAGGCTTCAGCTCCTCAGCTGAGCAGAGGGTGAGTCAGTGGCAGCCCCAAGCAGCTCTGCATACAGCCCTCACAGCCCACCCTGCCTGAGCTAACTGGCACTGCTCTGCTGCCCTCAGCTCCTCCAGTGCACATGGGTCAAGTTCAGTGGGGTTCAGGCTTTGCAGACCCCCAGCTGCACTGTGACTCTATTGCAGGTGACCCCCAGGTTCACCTCCCCAGCTCCAGACAGCACTGAGAAGGCACCTTGTGTCTCCTTCCAAACAACTGTATGCTCCTTCAGATCCCAGAAGATCACTGCTGAGGCCACGGGGTGCCTCAGTCCACGACCATTCCTCTCTTTGTTTACAAACCCTTCCTCTCCGGCTCTCACACGTGCTCTTGGCTGCGGTTAGCTATGGGGCAGCCAGTGGCCCCCTGCAGCTCACCACCCACTTCCTGGTGAGGGTGTGCAGCACAGCAGCCTGGGCACAGCCTTGCACAGCCAAGGGGGCCCTGCTCGAGTGGGTCACCCCGGTCTGAGGTTATGGAGTGGGACATCGCTGCTGTGATGATCCCAGAGCAGAGGGGCTGCACTTCCCATGGCCCCAGCACAGCCTGGACCCCAGCCTCCACCACACAACCCCCACAGGGCAGTTCAATCCTCTGTGCTCAGCTGTGCTACCAATCCTTCCCAGTAACGAAAGGAAGTGAGAAATCCCCGGCCACAACCAGTGGGAGACTGGTGGCCATCCAAGCTGGGCAGCTGCCACCTCCTTCCTGTGCAGCCTGGTAGAGTCTGTCTGCCTTCCCCAAAGTAAACAGTACTGAACCTTGGGGAATTGGGGGGGTTGTTGGCAAACCTTATCCCTTGTTTATCTGAGCTGCTTCCCAGCACAAGGCTTCCAGCATCCTGTTCCTTCCAACTGCTGAGGCGTGCAGGGGAATCCCACAGACACAGGATGCTAATCACCCTGTGTGCAGCATTGATCGGCATTCTGCTCCCACGATGGCCATGCCACGGCTCCATCACCAGACAAGAGAACCGATGCAGCCCACGTCAGGGTCACCTGTTCCCAGTAGGGGCTGTGGGAGCTCTTTGCAGCCACCAGCAGCACCACCCTGCAGGCACCTGTGGGCTCCAGCATGAGACCTTCTTCCCCTTCCTTCAGAGGGGTTGGCTGTGACTTGGCTGCATGGAGCACTGGAGCCCTTCACTGCTTTTCATAGACTCATAGGGTTGGAAGGGTCCTTCAAAGGTCACCTAGTCCAACCCTCTGCTGCAAGCCCATCCACACAGCCACAGAACCTACCCTAAGCCATGTCAGAATCTCTGACAATAGCCTTTGCCCCGCTGTCCCTGGAGTCTCAGTGCCAGTGGCACAGGCTGCAGTCACTCAGCACAGATCCCTCAGGCAGCCAGAATGCACAGCCACAGCATTGCTGCAGCAGGTCTGTCACAGGACTAAAGGCTCTTCCAAAGGGAATCAGGCAGATAAAGAGCAGCTTTAGCTGCAGTTACTTCTATTAACTACTTTTCCTGCTGGGTGAAGGACATGCAGTGTCGGTGCATTTCCTCAGACGTGCTGGAGCGCAACTGTCCCGTACAGCTAATGCAGGGGGATGCCCAGCACCCACAGGGGCCTCACTACCTTCACAGAAGGGGATTTTTATTTCCGCTTGCAGCTTTGCAGTCAGCTGAGGAGTGGCTGACCACCACTCTTGAACTGAAGCTGCCTCAAAGCTCTGACACTGGACTAGAGCCCAGGGTACCAAAGGGGTGCAAATGTCCCCTCACTTGCACAGGAAAGCAGGTGCTCAAAACAGCTTCTCTCCCTCAGACCCCTGGGGCCAAGTGGGATTGGAAAACAAAAAGAAATCTCAGCAGCCCCAGCAGAGGTTGGGGTCAGTAGGTCTGTACTGGACCGACCATACCGGCACACACCACTCCATGCCCCAGGGGGATGGGCATAGTCCCATGACAGGGGACACAGAGGTACCAAGGGTTGAGAAACATCTGCAAAAAACACCCGAATTGGCTAGGAAGGACCTAGAGTGTAGAACGGGTTCCTTTAGGTATCTGGTTCCTCTCTGCAAGGCTCTCAATGATGCAAGGTGGAGGAACCGGCATGGGCTGGGACAGGAATGTGTCACCTTCCTCATGTGTCCTACCCAGCCCCCAAACCTGTGAGGTGAGTACTGTACCCTAAGGCAGCCCTGGGCACTTCTCACCTCCTCTGCCTCAAGGGTCTTGTTGCCAAGCCACACTCCAGCAAGGAGTCCTGGAACACCCAGTAGTAGCCTTTCCGAACCATGCCCATCTTCCTGACCATCACAGGCTCCTCCACTTTGCTCTGTCCATTCATCTCTGCCTGGAGTCTGCTTCTGCTACCCAGGGCTGGCCAAACCCCACCAGAAGCTGGTCTGGTGCCCAAACATCTTCCCTGTGCCCATGGTTCAGGCTCAGGAGGATATGACAGACAAATCCCAGAGCAGTACCTGGCTTTTACTTAGCAGTAAGATGTAGACTGGAGTAAATCTAGCACAGGAGGCAAATGAACCAAGCTCTGCTGCACTGAATTCTGTATGTGCTGCGCTGTTCCATCCCGCAGAGCTACACAACCCCACATCAGAGGGGTTTGGGCTCTGGGGAACAGTCCCTGGGGAACCTGGTCCCTGTCTTGAAAGGACGTGAAGGGAGAAGCAGGATTTTCTTGGATACACTGAAACACAGTCTGCTCAGGATCCATGGCTCCCACATGAGCCGGGTCCCGCTGTGACCTACCCTGTGATGCTGAAGCAGAGCAATCGCTTGTATGAGTCCCAGCTCCCAAGAGAGTGGGCGGTAGCAATTCAAACCGCTGGGGAACAGGCAACATTCACCTGAACAACCACATTGTGGGCTTTTTGTATTAAACGTGGAAACAGAGTTGCAGCCACTCAGCTTGGAAAGTATTCCAGCCCTGCTGCTTCCCACACAGATGACAAGATGGTCCTGGAAGGGCTAGGCTGAATTCACACCTCAAAAAGTGAAGGTGAAGAGCAGAGCTGTATGGAAACCAGCAGTCATGGCTACCAGCCCCACCACATGCCACTGCCTTCTTGAGGGTGTCTGGTGCTCATGGGGTTTGCTGCTACAAGTGCCAGACTTCAGGAACTGATGAATTTATTGGTCACCCAGTGCCTCTGCCTTTTGTCAAAATGACTCAGGTAAGGAGCAGGGCAAAGTTAAGAGAGCTGCTGTTAACTCTAGTGAAGGCCAGACTAAAGCTACTTCAGCCTCTGGTTAAAATCCGACTTTTTCTCTCTAAGTACATCTACTGGAAAAGTGTCAGAGACAAGGAATGCAGGAATGTGCTTACAAACAGCGCTGCAGTTCCCAGGAGTGAGTTCAGCAGCCAGGCTGCACAACTCCTGCCTGTCCCTCGGTGGCAGCAAGAGCTGCTCTGGGTAGTCCTTCAACACCCAGTGATGACAGGGCTGAAGCGGTTTCAGCAAAGCCCCCTTCATCCCCCTTCCAGACACAGGTAGAGGAAACTGTGTGAGTAGCCCAGCAAAGAGCCAGGTTGCATAAAAACAAGACTTCTGCCACACTGCCGGCTCTCTGGGCACCCCCAACAGACTGTTTTCCCCGCATCAGGGTGTCCTCATGGTTCTATTAAAAAAAAACAGACCGAGTTCACAAGAAGTGCAGGTGTGGGTTGGAGCAGAGAGCTGGGAATTCAGAACAAGAGCTTACTGCACAGCTTGGCTGGCCCACAGAGCCCATGGTACAAACCCTGACCCGGCTGCTGACTCAGCACAGGCCACAGCAAAATTTCTTGGCCTGGGGACAGGGCAGGGTCAGCATCTCCCAGCCTGGGGAGCACCAACGGCAGCAGAGAGCACTGTCAGGCCAGGCTGCACTCCGGTCAAGTGGTGAAAGGAGTCTGAAGAGCTTCTCCCTTGCTTAGAGCAAAACTCAGCCCTCCTTAGAAGCCAGGAAATTGCTGTTTCTTTTGCGTCCCACGTTATGGTGGGAAACTCTGCAGAGGCAGCACTTGCAAGGGCAGCAGTCCCGTCCACGCTCTGCACAGCCCGGTCCTTTGCAGACAGCGGTGAGTGCTGCCAAAAAGCTGGAGCAGAAAGGGAAAGCAGGCAGTTATCTCTGTAGCCTGCTGCTTTGAAAGGAAACTGCCCCTTAGATCAATCTGCAGCAAGGACTGAACCAAAGTCCTCACCACACCTCTGCTGCCTTCCTTGCAATCAACAGCTACTTCCATAATCATCGTCATTTTCATCGTCTGCAGAAAACTATTGTACTGATTTCATTAAACCACCGATTCCAGCTTTAGCAGCACTCAACTGGACAACTCAAAACCAGGCTGGAGTGAGGCAAAAGGATCAGTCGCAATTTATCCAGAAAATCTCAGCCCAGGAGAAGCAAGAGGTTTCACTAAGACATAGTAAGTACAGCTTGAGGAAAGTACCGTGGTACCCGCTGTGTTAGACCCCGTTCCAGGAATCAAATGTGTTATTTCAAACTCAGATGCTGAAAAAAGTTGCAAAGCAACGCTCCCCCCCCTGTATTCTTTCAGACTAGTTTGAACTTCCTATGATTTAACCAAGATGTAATCACATCCGCAATGATCCCAGAGTCCCCTAGAAGCATCTTAAAAAGTAGGAATGAATCATTTCCTGGTACAACAATCGACTGCACTGCAATGCCACGGTCCTGGAAGCGATGGCTGAACAGGCTGGCAAGCGCTCAAAAAAAAATAGAAGAGTTTAATGCAAAACATGTTACCAAAATTTTTTTACAGTAATTTCATATAAATGGGGTCTTCTCTTCAAACACAGAACCACCGATATAAAGGCATTGTTACAAAGCTCATTACAAAACTATCTCCTTGGCCACACAGGGATAGGGAGGGGCTTCTGAAAACACCCAAGGTGAACTGGAAAGTAATGATCAGGATCTAGCCTGCTAGGTCTAAGTAATAGGCACACACATACGGGTTTGGATTGAAACGTCACAGGCTGATGTATCTTTACCCCACAAGGCCTTTATTGTGTTTCCTTATAATTTGTGGGTATGAAATGGAAATATCTGAGGTGCCTGTTAGCTCTATGATAGGGTTTTCCTGAATGACAGGAGATCTGATGTTGGGGCAGTCTACAGTGGGTGCTCCCCTGCAAGGAACAGGCTCCAAGGATGGTTAAAAACCCCAAAATTGACAAGAAAGAAGGTTGTTCCTATTCCTACTTGACAGCTCCAGGCTGTAGTTCCTGGGAAGTGAGGGCATGTTTGAGCTGGCACATGCTGGCTCCTCTGGCTGCCCAGTGGCACAGGGAAGGCCAACTACTGGGAGAAACAATTGGTGCAGCTACCCCAGATTCCTCACCCACAATTGATACTTCCCAAGCTGTCAGAAACTTAAAGGGGTACAGAGAGAGCTCCTTTCGGAGTACGCACAACCCTACAGACTGGCAGCAGTCAGTCCAGCCACGAGAGCAAGGGATAGAATCGGTCCTTGTTTAGAACTAGCACAAGACAGCTGGAGTGGAAGGGCCAAGAGGGCCATGCTGGAGCCCTCTCCTCCCCTCTGCAAAGCATGACAGCAGCACAGGCATCACCTCAGCACATGGATTTATTCTTTCACCTGGCAGACTTGGCTTGTCTGGAAGTGATTACCTGTAAAAGGAGCTCTTTCACCAATGTGGCTGCTCACTGAAGTAGTGCCTTGCAAAGCTGGGCTCTGCCTGGTCTGCTGCCAGCCCAGCAAAGAAAGGCTCTATCTAATCCCTGCAGGGCTGGGCTGCCTGTCCCTGTGCAGCAAAACAACAACAAAAAGGCCTTCGAGGAAGATGGCGGGGGGGAATGCAGCTCTCTAGAAAACAAAGCCACATTAACCAGTCTGAACAAAGCAACAGTTTTCTTCCCTGGTGGAAGGGCAGGCTGGTGCCTTCCCTCCCCAGGACAAATTGTCTTTTGGGCTCTTGAGGGACACATGGGAGGCTGCCTCTTCTTTCTGCCTGCTGTGTTGCTCCAGTGTTAGGCTCCTCGCGCTGCTACCAGGAGCTGAAGTCTCCGAAGCCTGTGCCCTTTCGCTGTTTCTTCGCAGCTGTGCTGGTCGAAGGCCCCTCATCTTCTGCGCTGCGCTTCCTGAAGCCAGAACGAAAACAGCTCTCAGGGACGATTCACTGTTTGGTGGGACTATTCCTAAGCAGCTATACCAGTGCCACCCTTACCAATGGAAGAGGAGAGCAAGCTCTGTGTCAGCACAGGGATCACAGGACATGGGGATGGAGGCCTTTGGTGTGCCAGTCTGTGGGGATGCTCTGGATGAGGCTTTGAACGTTTCAGGACTGTGGCCAGAACACAAGTTCTCCAAGCCAGAGCTGAATGTTCAGCAGTTATACTTTTCCAGCACACTCGCTATGAAATTTGCCATGAGTTTTCTCACCTGCATTTGAGCAGCAAAAGGTTTCATGGGGAATTAGGTGCTGGACAAGTATTTCATATCCTCTCCTATCTCTTAAGCACAGCCTCTTGCCATCTCTGCTGTTATTGTTAACCTTTCTTGAGCAGTGTTTGCAACCCAATGCCAGCTCATGTGCTGTGGTTTTATTGACCAGTATCAGGAGCTGACAGGGATTGCTATATAGTTGACAGCAAAAACTCACAGTTTCAAGGCAGTCTGCAATGAGTCAAGGATTTGAAAAGAATCATAAAATGGATTAGGCTGCAAGAGAACTCAGAGATTAGCCAGTTCCAATCCCCTGCCACGGACAGGGACACCTCTCACTAAACTAGGCTGCCCAGAGTCCCATCCAATCTGGTCTTGAACACTTCCAGGGATGAGGCAGTCACAACCCTCCTTGGCAACTTGTTCCAGTGTCTCACCACACTCATAATAAAACATTTCTTCCTAAGATCCAATCTAAATCTACTCTTGAAACCATTTCCTTTGTCCTATCATACAGTTCCTCATGTACAGTTCAACATACAGGTACTGACCCACCACTCAGGTGGGATTCAATACTGTCCTGAGGAAAGTGATCCCAATGGGAGTACAAAGGGTGTCTGGGACATGATGCTTTAGAACAAGCCTGTATAACCAGCCAGACACACTGGAGCTACTTGCCAGACACTCTGTGCTCCCACGGCATGCCTGGAAAGCTGCTCCTCTTTGCAGCTATTTTGGCTGTGCAGATACAACTGTGTGTGTGCTGAGCAGGGAACCAGAGCAGCAGACTGATATGGGCTTAAGACAACCTGTGCAGGGCAGAAGCTCCTAAAGAGATCTGTTGGACTTCAGAAGTAGCTGCACAAGAGCAAGAGAATAAAAGATGGTATGGGAAGTGACACAGCACAGTTCCTCATGGACTTCTGAGTTGTGGAAATATAACTCTGGTTCCAAAGTCAGCAGATGCTGCTAAAAAAACACCTTGGTCACAGACATTGTTAGAGCAGCAGGAAGGTGCCTCTGCAAAGGCTGCTGGCACAAAGTCAACACCTGAGGGTCCAGCAGGAAAGGCAAGTAAAGTTCAGCTGGGCAGAACTCACACTGCAGCCATGTTAATGTATTTTCCAATCCCCTGACGGTAAGTTTTAGGAGTCTCAACTTCTTTCTTTGGTGGGACCACCTCAGCTTCTTTTTTGGCTGCTTCTTCTTCAAGCTGGACCTTCTCTCTTTCTGCAGCAACCTGTGAGAAGCAAAGAGCACAATCTGTCACAAGAGCTAAAGTAAGGAGAAAAAATGTCTACAGTTCTTTGAAGATTTAAAGTGCTCTAAACCAGCAATCAGCCCTACTATTACTACAGACTCACAGGCGTGAGGAGACAGATCTCAAAGGCCACTACAAACAGGCTGTCTGCAGCCACTGTAACAGGACTCCTCTCTTCTCACCTGCTGCTACCCTTAGCTACTGTGGGCACTTGGAAAGGGAGCCATCACAAGCATGATGGGCTGGGAGCCATGCCAGGCTCAGCTACAAGACCTCTCCACTGAAAGAGAGCTCTTGGCACACTAGGCAACACTGAACGGCAGCTGGCTAATCCTATCTTGCAACCATGTGGGCCAGGGGGCTGCCCTTATGAAAAGAAAGGCATTAAGTTACAGCAAGCAATGAACTGTCCTCACCTGGGCATCTGCCTCTTCATACGGATCAACAAAAACAGTTGTTGTCTGAATTTTTATTTCCTCCTGGGAGCAGAAAAGAAGAAGAGCAAAATCAACCTGCTGATCAAGTTGGGTCATCTTGCCAAGTTCAGCTTCCAGAGAGGCACTGGTGGGGTAAACCTCTCACTGCTGCATGAGGCCATGTGAGGTATTTGCTTCCTCCTGCACAGCCCCTGGTGCTTCACACATACCTTGGGACGGTCCGTTTTTGGGTCACTTTCCACATTTTCCATAGCAGTCAGGGTCTCAAAGCCACCAACAACCCTAAAAGGAGGACACAATTTCCAGTTGTTAAAAAACACTGAGTATTCCCACCTCTGCATCTCACATCTTTCATTTATGCCCACTGCTCTAGCAGATTTTTAAACTGCCATGGAATCAGCAGCTGTATAAGGAAGACCTAAGACCATGGCATTCAGTGCATAAGGTAAGAATTTTGTCTCAATCTGGGATTTGACTTTTGACTTTAAAATTAAAGAGAACTTGGAAAATTCAAACACTCACAGGCACAGTGAAGCCTTTTGTCTGAAAACCAGTAGCCAGACAAGCCAGCATGATGGAAGACAAGAGACTGTGGACAGCCATTTGTGCAAGAAGACATAAACCCATGTCAGGAGGGGCTCACTTACTAATGCTGCATCCGTAATTGCCACATCCCGGCAGCTTTGAAAAGTAACCTGACAATCTTGGCCAAGAAAGCAAATGGTTTCATCAGCTTCAGATTTTTTACTTTGTTTTGTCTAAATTGAGTGTTGGACTGGAGAGTGCTACTGGGAAGAAAGGAAATTGAAACAGCACTACTGGAGGGCAGCGATGGGGTTGTCCACAGTAACAGAAGGCACAGGACTGTTCCAAAGGCACTTCACAACCGTGAGCTCGTGAGGGCTCTGGGAAAGCAGCAGAGCATCGAGTCCCAGCCACAGGATAAGGCCAGGACATGTTTCATCACAGCTGTTATTTGTGAGGACACTGGATCCCAGCTTCTCATTTTTCAAGTTAGCATATCCAAATCATTGCCTCAAAATGTTTAAGAAAGGCTGAGGACTTTCTGGACTGCTGCATGTTCCTTTCCAAAGAAAAGTGTGGAACAATGGGAAAGTTCCAGAAAAGGATATTTAGAAAGGATAAACGGGGTGACCCAGATAATTATAAGCCTGTCATCCTGGCATCTATCCCAGCAAAATAATGGAATAGTGGAGACAGGACATGATTAAGAAAGAAAGGAAATAAGTAATGGCAATCAACAGGGTTTTGTGGAAAACAGAGTCTGTCAAACAACCTCCTATCTTTTAGATGACAGATGTGGTTAACAGGGAGAACAGTGTCCGTGGAACAGACTTCTGGAAGGCGGCTGATATTTTGATTGAGAAACCAGAGTGATCCGAAGCGAACACAGCGCACGTTAAACAGAATTGGCTGACAGGTGTCAAAATCTAATTTTAAATAGGAAACACTGAGTCAGTTCGTTTCCAGAGGGCTCCTGCTGGGATCAGATCTCGGTCCCAGGGTATTTAACACTTTTATCCACATCATCATCCTAAATTAAATTTGAAAACAGCTATACTTAGAAGAGCAGTAAATAAAGACGAAGACAGATTGTTGATGCTGAGCGATCCAGATCCCTTAGAAAAGCAGGCTGTAGCTGGACAACATCTGTTTCACTAGAGCCAAACCACATGGCCAGGAACCAAAAATACAGCCCATATTAACAGCTGTGGGACAATAAGAAGCAGCCGTAACTCTCAAACCCGCTGTTGCTGGAGCCAGAGGATTCTGGGATCAGGAGTCTGACATTGGGGGCAGGACCTGACTGTCAAAAAGACCAGGGCTGCCTCTGGAACAGGAGTGCAAACCCAAGAGCCATCAATCCTCCACCCTGCACTGGACAACAGTTTTGAAACTTGAACAGCAGAAAAATAAAATTAAATTGAACTTTTGGGAAAAAAAAATAGCAAACTGGTAGATATTGTAGAGAGTTTTATCACCTAACTGTTTTCCTATCAAACAAATGAGCAATACAACACGAACACAACATCCATCATATGCACTGGAATTGGACACATCTACACACTTTTGCTGCAGCATCTCATTCTTGCAGGTGTTTTGACAGACAGGCAGTCCCTCCAGTCCCTTCTGTCACCATCTGGCCAGCACCTGGGATGGCCTGTGACCATCAGCTGCAATGGGCTTAGCTGATCTGAGAGAAATACACCTTCTACTCCAGACCACGGTGCTTACACACCTCACACCCTCCTCCAGAGATTACTGACATGAACCAAATGAATCAGAAGACCACCGTGGTGTGAGGCACAGGGCCCTCATTCACACTCCTAGCTCTCAGTGCAGAGCCACTAGTCTGGGACAGGCACTGAACACAACCCGAGAAGATGGATGCCATCACTGGTGCTGCTCTGCTCAACACCAGCCCTGTGCCAAGCCATTCTTGCTAACATTTTCTTCCTGCTGCTCTGCTCCAGATTTTGCCCCTTTCCTCCCCAAGGGCCTGTTGAGACTCTGTAATCAGGCTCTGACTTTTAAGAGCAATTAAAAAATATGTATGCAGGCTACAGCAGCCTCCGTGATCTGCAGCTGGGGGGAGCGCTCTGGGAGAAGAAGCTGCACAGGGCTGGAAGACCCTGCATGAACTCTGGAAAGTTCATAACAAAATCTCAATTTGAAAATCCTCCTCCAGGCCACTATCAGATTCACTTAAACCACTGATGATTAACACACACAGCCTAAGACATAGTCACTGAGTTTTAATTGCCCCTAAAGGAAACTTTGGATTTAATATCAGAGGATTTTTTAGCCAACAGCCCCACTCATTATCTGCTAGCGTGTTTTCATTTAATTAGGTCCTGATAATCTGAAGTAGCCAGATCAACTAAGCACTGGCAATCTCAACTGAGTAAGTAATCCCTTAGCCCACAGCTAGACCTCCCGCAGTATGAGCCCTGATGCATTTTGGTGATGCACACAAACCTTCAGTTGCTTTGCTAATTAAACTTTACTTGCAATACTTTGTCACCTGTACATTTAAAAGAGGTGTGATAGTCAGGGCACTCATGGGTCATCAGTAAATGACCCTAACAGTCTGTTTTGACATGAACATAAGGGGCTAAGGGGGAAAAGGATGGAGCTGTTATGTCTGCAGAGCATGTCTCTTAATGGCCTCAAGCTGTGTCAGGGGAGGTTTAGATTAGACATTAGGAAGAAGTTCTTTACTGAGAGAGTGCCTGGGCACTGGAACAGGCTGCCCAGGGAGGTGGTGGAGTCACCATCCCTGGAGGTGTTTAAAAGGCAAGTAGCTAAAGCACTTGAGGTCATGGCCTAGGAATTTGGGAGATGTTGGGATGAGGACTGGACTTGGTGGTCCTGGAGGTCCTTTCCAGCCATGAGGATTCCATGATTCTCTAGTGGCTCTAAAATGTAAATTGCTTTCTTTTACACCCCAGCGTTCGGTAACATTTTGCGCAGTTATCTCTCTGCAGTGTCAACACAGTAAGCATTCAGTACAGGGTTATGTCTTTAGACACTGCCATACTACCAACAAAAAATCAAAATTAATTTGAATACAAACCACCAGCTCACAGGAGAGAGCTCTGACTAGAGGAACTGGAAATAATCCACTGGTCTCTTTTGTTCCAAGAGCACTTCTAAGCTTTGCCAAGGTTCAGGCCCAGATGAGGCTGGTATCTCATCAGTACAAATTAAAATCCCCAAAGGACAAAATTTGACTCCAAGCATTACCCTTCCATTAAAAGCTGAACTACACACTAATTGGGGTGGTTGGGGGTGAATGCAAAAAACCTACGTATTCCAACCTAAGGTCCCGAAGTGTAAAGGATTTGCAGACTTCCCTCTGCTTTTTCTAAGCAGAGATGAAGTACCCACATGCTCTCAGAAATTTACTCATTATTTTCAAATCTCACAACATTACACTGCTGGGCTAGAATCAGTTTGTTGAGATAACTGTGCCTAAGCCCAGGCACTGGCATCCCCTACAGCAGTTATTCCTTACGGAATGAAGAAACCCAATGCACCTGAGGGGTTTTGGGGTGTCTTTGTCTGTCCCACAATACATATTCTGGGTGTAAGAAGAAAAGCTCTCGTCACCTTGCCAATAAAAAGCCCACAACAGTTACACGACCACCAGATCAGTAAATTCTAAAGGGAGAGGTGCTATTTAATCTCATTCTAATGCTCACTAACTTTGAACAAAAAGAGATAAAACCTGTTCTAAGAATAAATATGAGTCTCAGCATAAGGAACTTTCTACATCATTTTTGTGACAATAAAATGCAAACTGCAGACTTTACACGTGTGAAGTGTGTTACGCAGGCGATGACAGGTCATGCTGAGAGAGCATCAGCCCTTCTCATGCAACAGATTCTTGTGCTAAGTTGAGAGCGTGGCAGGGAAGGGAGAAGGGCAGAAACAAGTTTCTTTTCCACTGTTTCTGTCTCTATTTCTTTTATGAGGTGCCACATGTGCTTTGTCCTAAATCAACCAAGTGAGATTTAAACAGATGCTCAGATGACATCCCACAGTGGAAAGGATGATCTCTTCAAGAAACCATTTACATCAGAACAACCAGTGAAACGGAGGGTTTGCCGTGTACTTCCAACAGATGCTGAACAGGGAAAGGATGATCTCAGCTATATATTTAGCTCAGCATCCCTGAGACAGTTTGTATTTTTAGAGGAGCTTTATAAATGCTGCATTACATTTAAGCATGGATGACATGGTAGTCACATTTAGGGTTTCTTTCTGTTAGCACAGTACTGAAAACTAAACTGTGCCCTCAATGGTGTAGTCCTCTTTTCTTGAAAACACAGCTAAGTTAGCACTGGGAACCTCTGCACTTCAAATTTAGGGATCTTATTTAAAATCTGACTTCCTGTTAAAGCTCTTTTATGCAAACTGGTAACCTTGGTTCATAACCACTGTCAGTGTCTGCACAAAGTGTAAGAGCAATATTTACCTATCTCTAATGTGCCAATCCAAGTTGCATTGTACTGTGCTGCTCACAAATAATCCCACAGCTCCCCAGCAGTCTCTCAGGCATTTGTAGATGGACTTCCTATCTGTCATATGTTTTGTTTAGCAGAGTTATAGGAATTAAGCTTTATACAATGCTGGGGATGGCAGCAGTCCAAGATCAGAAGATGATACAAGAACAATGTCTGGATTCTTTTTTTTTTTTAAAGTGCTTTAAACTAGAAACACAAACCAGAAAGAAATGTTGTTGTTTCATAAACACAGTCTGCCCTCAAGGTTATTTTTATCAAAAGGAGCACATATATTTATATACACACAGAGAAAACAATATATACACGCACAAACAAGTACACTCGGGACTAAATGTTTTCTATGTCTACACCGAATCTGAAATGGAGAGAAAAATCTGAACTTGCAACAAGGATGCAGTTGGAACATCTCAATCTCTCATAAGGGCTTAAACCTAGCAGGTAAGACACAGTAATGAAAACATAAAACAGCTTGGAGAAAAGTTTTGAGACTAGACTTGGCAGATAAACCTCGCATGCAAGGGCTGCTCTGCTTTGGCATAGGTTTCCTTTGAGAGACCATACACAACTGGTTTGGAAATGATAGCAGCTCTCATGCAGCTCCACCAGCCCTTGTACCCTACAGGAAACCATGACCACAGCTGTGACAGGGAGTCCTGGTCTGATTCCCACCTTGTGCCTCTTTCCTGTCCTGGTATCTGGGGAAGAGACTACAGCGCAAAATTAGGTCAGGCTCCCTGCACAGTCTCAACAACAGAAACAGTTCTGTTGTCACACAGCTTCTCTGATCCTCACATATACTACAGCAGAGGAGCAACAAGTTTCCCAACATAGATGCCATTCAGATTCACAGATTCAAATAATTCCAGTGAAAAAAGACACTTCACATTACTTAAGTGAACTTGGTAACAGAATAATGCTCAGTAGCTGGTTTGCACAGCTAATTAGTTTAGAGAAAAAGAGGTGGTTTCATTGCCCTGTTCAACAGAACTGCAGTAAGAAGCTCAGATTAAGGAATACTGAATACAAGAGAAAAGAAAATCTCTTTTCCACAAAAGCACCTGGCATGGGGAGGAAGGAGAGGAGACTCAGCCGAGTGCATGCCAGCTTGCATGACCAGTGCCCCCCGTTTGCTCAAGCCTCAGGTTTCCCAAACCGCCATTATTTCCAGGAACAAGAGTTGAAGAATGAGTAGCAGAAACACAGAAACAGTTAAAAGTTACCTGCATCAGCAGATACATGGAACCACATACAAAGGGGGGGTGTGTGGGGTGGTGGTCCATACACTGCTCTGCTGTCATAGTCACATATTTCCTCAGTCCTTGACAAACAAAAGTGATGCTTATAACTACGGCACAGATCATTTCCAGCTCTGCCAGTCTGACCACACTTTTGTCTCTGCTCCCTCTACTGCCCATCTTTTTCTCACACCACACACCTGCAGCTTGCCACCGCTTTTCAAGCCCACTAAGTTCTGCTTGTCCTAAATCTCACCCAAAATTCTGAGAGAGACTTCTCTCCTCCTGTCGATCAGCATGGCTCAGTCACTTTCCACTGTTAGCCGATACAGACACTTTCTCACGTGTCCCTTTGGTTTTGGAACAGGCTCCCCCAAAACATCCAAAAAGGCACCTTGCTTTTCCCTGGGGCTTTCTTTTTGTTTCTGAAGAAAGTATGACATGTCCATGGAAGGTAGGCTGAAAGGAGTCACTACTGCAACTTCCCTCTATATAAAGTTTCTTTTCTACTTACATAGCAGTCTGGGACAGAGATTATGTTTCTAGTTCTGCTTATACAGGACAAATGTACCAGGTCTCTGATCCACAGGAGCTGTGAACCACTGGAGTAACAGAAAATACAACAACAACGTGGTTGGGAGAGCTTGCGCCTAGATTTCATAAAGCACACGGGTCAGGAACATGAGCCTATTACTGGTGTTTTGCATGCATCTCATACCACAGTTCAACTCCCAGTCACAACCTGGGTAGGAAGAAGCTCACAGGCACACAGCCCATGACAGCAACCGAGTGGACCTTCCCCATACAGCACTTGCCTATAAATGCTTCTCATCCGTTCTGCAGAGAGATTCATGGTGGTTGGTTTACATTACTGCAGCTTCTAAATTAAACTCTTACCAGCAAGCTAGAAGCCAAGAAAAGCCACTAGTTAGGCTGCACATTAATTAAAACATTCTCTAAGTCAAGAGAAATGGTAATTACTAGAAATGGTAATTACTAATCTAATCTAGGCAGCTCAGTCAAAGCAGGAAATCCACGCAGCCTGCAACACACCTCCAAGAGAAGGCATTCCCCTTGCACTCTCTGCCTTAGTTTTTGCTACCCATCCATGCCAAACAATCTCCTTTATTTTCAGTAACATAAGTCCTCATTATTGCCATGGTGGGCAGCATGATGCCTTTCCAGTCCTCTAGCTACAGCCTTTGAAAGTGCCAGTGCACCAAGTGAGACACAAGCCACCTCTACACAGTCTTGCTGCCTGCAGCTGGTGTGTTTTCCAAACACTTAACAGCCAACCATAGAACAGTAACAGCTGCTACTATGCAAGAATTGTGCTTCAGACTAGTGGGGACATGAATGCAGCTCCAAAGAAGAAACTTTTCAGTTTTCCATCCCACACAGGACCAAAAAAGAGAAAAAAAAAAAAAAGCAAGGTCACTCATTCACTCTTTTTTCTTCTAAAAGTAGGGAAAGAGCTGCTGAAAAGTTCTGTACAAACAGGCCAATTTCAGCTCTCGGAGATACTAACATGAACCAGCTGCAGAGAAAAGATGAGTGTTCAGTTTTGATCAGAGTGCATAGCTTTGTATATTAACTAAGTAATCCTCCAATCTATATGAAAGTCACAACAGGCCAGTAAGCATTCAATTAAGACAAAACAATTTAACATTTATGGAAACAAAGAATTCTGATTCCACGGTTCATTCTATTCTTAAACCTAGCCATTACTCCCAGATATGCTTCCCAGATATTATTGTGCTGTAGAGTCTGAGATCAGATACAGTCACTAAATCCTGGAACCACCCAGGATCTAAACGAGCAAACTGAAGCTGTAATTTCACTACAGATACAATCTCTGTAATCTTTTGGCTTTTAAAAAACCAAACACAGATACAAATGGTTAAAGGATTTTGACGACAGAACACAGATCTTGAGAGCTGCACACGTCAGCCTTTGAAAATAAATCTGTAGGTAAATTCAATTATTCAAGTCTTCAATTTGTAGGTTAATACAGAGGAAAGAGAATGCATCCAGCCCAGCACCTTCATTTTCGAAATGTTTTTGAATTTATCTTAATTTACAGGTGAGAGTCTGGAGTCAAATTTCCCTGCTGTGTTCATGTGAAGATGTTGCTCACTTTTTATGCAGGAAGCCACGTGTGATTTGAAGCTAACATTTTAATAAAGTTCTCCCTTTGTATTTCAGCTAAGACTATTTGCAGAGCTGAGAAAGCAGCACAGCCCTGTTATTCTGCCAGCAAAGTTCAGACTCATGTACTAGTAAGTACAATTCAAAAATTGACTGTCTTTGCTACGAACAGCATAAATCTCTGCTACATACACTGAATCAGATTCACCTGGAGCAAAGTGATTCCTCTCTGAAGGGTAAAGTATGGTGTGAAACACCATTTGAGCTATTTTGCTCACAAGGTACTTGAGACACAAGGCATGGTGCCCTGGCTTTTGGGAGCACACTCCCCATAGTGCTGAGCTCCGCTACTCTCTACATTTTTTCCTGGTGAATTACAGTAAACTGGAGCACACTGGGGAAATGCAGCAAAGCCACTGGAGGACTATACAGGATGCTCACTGAAACCAGGTTGCATCCAGACCTAAGTAACAGTTGCATTTTCAGTTGAGCTGTCCTAACCCAGTTTGACAAGGTGGCAGGCTCAGGTCAACAGCATTACTGCAGAGGCTTTAATGGGATTGTAGCTTGAGCAAGCTAGTCTTAGGACCTGAGTAACATAAATCCTCCCAGAGTTTCTCCTTTTCTCAGCTTTCAGCATTAGAATTTGTTTATCTGTTCTCATCAAATGACAAGGGAACTTTAAATTTTTCTAAGACAGACCTGAGAAGGGAAAAAGAAATTTATTTGAAAGGGTGCAATTATTGCAGATGCAGTAATGGAACTAATGGCATTAAAATAACTTTAAAATGAAGACAGCTTCTGCCTCAAGAATTCACAAGCAGAGAAGATGGATTAAATCTATCACTTTCATTGTACAGCACAACTTATGATATCCAAACAAATAAACATCACGTGCATTTCTTTCCAGTTGCTGCCTTTCAAACAGATAAAACTGAAAAGAATAATTTCCAAATCCGTATTTAGAAAAGATTATAAAAGTCTCAGGAAGAACCAATGAAGCACACTAGTAAATTTCCTTTCCTGCCTTTTGCACCAAGACAGTGACTTGCTGTACCTGCACCAAGCATAATACACATACCTGCAGCACAGAAAGCCAAGAGCAAACTGTAACATAAAAGATTTTGTAATCTCTTTAGTAAATATATTGATCTTTATTATTTGAGTGTTTGACTAGAAAAGACTTTTGGAAAAGACTTCTTTACAAGGAATGAAGTTCACTCGCTGTCTTGACATTTGTAATGTGTTTATATGGATACACATAAACATGCATGTGCTCACGAACACACAGATTTCATCCTGATGGTAATTGTCAGGCATAAAAGACAAGAACACAGAGAATAAATAAGAATAAGAGGGCCCCTGCAGAAGGACTATGTTCTAGGCCTTGATGAAGAGCAGCCCTGTCATGACTTATTTCCTGGTCGACAGATTACAAGATGATGAAAGCAGTGTTGAAGAGATAATCTCTTGTGTCCCCCAATTATCAGACACAAACATTAACATGGCTAGTTACAGGAAAATGATGATTACTTTGTTCATGACTCCCTGGAGGGCCACCCACAGAAGGGAAGGAAGGCAGCTTACAGTGATGGAAGGAGAAAAACAGAGTCTGATGGCTGGTGCTGACATGATGTTGGCCACCTCTTTAAGTCCAGGAGAACTAGGCTATGAGCTAGGCTTTTGCTGTAGTTCAACTGCAAAAGTCACTAGATTCTTCTCTTTAAGCTTCAGACACACAGGAGAGGATATCTGTTACACTATGGCACATAATATCCTTCACTTACCTTCCAAAAACCGTATGCTTCTTGTCCAGATATGCACAAGAGCGGAATGTGATGAAGCTGAAGGACCAAAGACACAACAGTTAGTATATCATGTCACTGACATTCAACAATGGCCAATATTTAAAAACATAAAATGCATAACAGAAGACAAGTCCCTCTTCCTCTCTGGGAAGCCAAATAGCCTTTAACTCCTCTGTTCTGCGTGTTTCGTCTTGGATTTCTGGAGTCTTGACTTCTCAATTTCACACTTCACCAACATTCCCAAACAGTGCTTGAAGCATCTGCCTCCTTGGCCAGGCAGGTCTTGGAAAGCTCATCCAGGACAGGGAGATGTACAACCTGCTTGAGGACATTTCTCATGTGTGAGTGGGAGCATGTATCCAGCAAATGCCGTTGTATAACACAGCGGTCGTTGCCAGTGTCAACTTTCAGGGTATTTCCTTTTTTTCCTTTAAATTGGCCTGTCAGTGCTTGAAACTTGAATTTTTAATTTATTATACTTGTAATTCTGGGGATTATATTTTATGGGAACTAGAACACCAAACCCAAATCAACCATTATTACTCAAACTTCTCTCTAAAGCTTAATGCATGTTTGGAAGACTTGGACTACAAGTGTATGAGACAGAGGTTTCCACACTGTGGTCTGCAGACCATGATGTCCCATCTTGGCTGGACATGTAGTGCTGGCTCCCTTCCCTGTCTCCATCTGTTACACTACATTAGAGACAGCTAAAAATATGTAAGCATTCCAAAAGCACTTTTCCATATAAGCAATTGCCTTAGGAAGCTATACGACTGCAAATAGGAGGGGCTGCAATCTGCCAGACAATCTATTAAGACATAGCTTTGGCCTAGGAAAGCTTTGAGATGCTGTGCAGAATGCTAACTCCTACACAAGGAAAACATTACAACCTAGCTTTGTGCATGGCTTCTCTGCTCCACTGTACTCCAGATAACCAGCACTGAAGATGGCCAGTTATGTAGCATTGTAATAAAGAAATCAATCAGAGCAGTAGCAAATATACAGAGATAGCTTCTCATCCACTACAAAGGTCAAAATTAAATAGGGAGAACGGAATGACCGTGACTCAGGGATGATCCCAAGGAGAAGTCCTGAGCACTATATTCTAGCATCCCCTTAGACAAGGAATAATGTTCAGTCTGTACTGCAGTGCCTGCTACTTACAGGGTAGTTCCTAAGGTCACAACTGTTGCTAGAAGTGTTGAAACACTGCCTAAGAAGCTTTATAAATATGGGCAGCTGGAGTCTCTCAAGGGCTTCCCATATAAAGGAACTTCATATTTCTTTTGCAAAATTTAGGGAAACATGATCACATTCATAGCAGCAGATGCTGTGACTCAATATGGCACATCACTCATGAACTGTCTCTAACTTCTGTTTCTAGAATCCCTTTTTTTTTTTTTTTAAAAAAAAAAAAGCCTCTGCTCTCCCCTAATTTAGCACCTGAGTGCTGGCAATAACATTTAAATCCAAAATACTCAATCCTGCAAAGTGCCCAGCATGCGCTTAGCCTTGAGTATGTGAGTAAGCCTATTAATGGTCCCAAGATAAGCACTTGTGTTTAATTAAAGCTCACCACACCACCGCATAGTTTACAAGCCATAATAATACTCAGCATCATGAGGACCAACAGCAAGAACCCCCTTCTCCCCACCTTCTCCCTCCCAACACACAGTACTGTACACATACACACACACACTCTCTCTCTCTCTTTCCCTCTCTCCTGGGGCTCTCAATAAAATTACAACTTTTTTCTACCACAGTACATACAGACCAAGAAATATTTGGCTCAAAGTGACATAAATGTTTTCAAAAGACTAGAGGCAAACACCTGTATCATGTTACACATAAAGCAGGCTATTACTGCTTCAATATCTTCAAATTTCATTTGTTGTTCTTCTGATTATTCCTTCTTTTTTATCTCATTTTAGTCACCATTCTGCTTTTGTACTGAAAAACAAGTCATTCTCAATTCCAGATTCTACAATCTGTTGTATCTGGGTGCTGCACATTTCAACCACACAGAACTGTTCTCATTTATTTAAAATCAGGAGAGTAAAAAGCAGCAACATTTCCATAGAGTGTAGGTTCCAGTTCATTAAGCCCTTTCAAAAAGTTCAATACAGGGCTAAATTGAAGCACAGCAGAGAGGTGTAATGACCTTACAAGGGGTAAGACTGATGAAAAAAGAACAAAATCTTCAAACTGCAAAACCAGAAAAGGTAAATTAATGATATAATAAACCTCTTGCCGAGCTTCATTTTTCTCTTTGGTTGGGTAACAGCAGCTGCAGCTACCCTGATTTCAATATGCAGCACTCAACAGAATATTTCACTTGACTGAACTTTAAAGAGTCACTCATAAAATGCTATTTGTTTTCTTAACAGGGTAAGACACGATGTCTAGAGGGAAACAATACAACACAAAAAGCAAGTGACTACTTACAACTGCGATTTGTTTGTGTTGGGTCCCGAGTTGGCCATGCTAAGAACACCACGTCCAGTGTGGGACAAATTGGGCTTAAATTCATCTTTGAAAGGTTTTCCCCAGTAAGATTCTCCTCCTTAAGGAAGATGACAGAAGAAATGTTTGTTTTCATTAGTTGCCCACTGCATTTTATAACAGACACCGACATTAAATTCAAGGGTTCTGGCACTTCTGATCACCACGTGTATAATTTATTCTGACCTCATCCCTCCCTCTAGGCTGGTATTTGAGAATGCCCTTGAAATCAGATGTTTGTAACTGGCAGTGCACTTCTGTGCCCCCACACTGTCAACCTCAACAGACCAAACTGTTTATCAACAACATTACGTATCGTGCGCTGAAGGCTGTCAAGGATTTAATTTCTTACTGCTGGTTCACCACAATTTTTTGAGACATAAAACCTTTATAAGTGGCTTTCTGACAAAATAGAAAGCAAAGAATTACTATTTAATTGCACAGTGCATTTAGCACTGCTTCTGGAAACCAGGGAAGTATGTTCACAGAATCATCTAAGAACAGGAGCTATAGGCTCAGACAATTCCTGGCTAAACAACAAAGAATGACAATATATGTTACTGTAGAATCAAAGGCAAAGGAGAGATATTCGGCCTAGGTACTTGTATGATGTAAACACTTGAACGCAGTGGAGTGAAAAGGATGATAAAACTGTGCACAGGACACAGACCTGGCCCTCCAAAACTGATTTCTGTGGATAGAAGGAGGGTCTGTGAGATCTTGGATTCTGGCTGCCACTGCTACGTTATTTATGACAGATCTGACATTTTCATTTGCACTTTCCTCCAGGATCATTTGTAATAGGCAAAAAGAAGACTGAGATGAGTCACAGTTTTACAGTCAAATCCATAATCTTGTTTGGCAAGCCATGAAAAGCTATTTCACCTTAGGACAGTATTAAATATAAACCAAACCAAACTATCTAAACAGGCAGCAAGACTGGTCGCTCTGCAGAACTGGCTCAGGAGTCCTCTAGAGCAACTGCAGCGCTTGCAAAGCAAGCAGCTCAGTTGCTATTTGCACATGCAATGCAGACAAGTCATTTGATGACAGAACTGCGAACAGGTAAGCAGCAAATAGAACTAAGGAATCAAACAGGATCCTGCTGAAAAATGACAAGAACACATCGCATGACAAAGAGTTTCAGATGAAACCAGGAAAACAAAGCATCACACATGGACAGCTGCAAGTGGAACTACGCAAGCAAAAAAATTTGGAAGAAAATGACCCATTTAAAATCTCAATTAATCATGTTCAAAAGACCTATTAAGAGAGTTGAGTGCTGCCTGCTCTGCAGTTTGACAGGAGGCACCAAAAGGGACAAACCCTGTAGGGATTTTCCATAATCAGGAGTGATTACTTCAGCAATCTTTGGCTATTGAATATTTTAAGATCTGCCAAATTACATCAGCTTGACCCCATGTGCCAATGTCCTCCAGTAGTGGGTGAAAGGGATGTAGTACATCTACCATCATCAAGATCCAAAACCCCGGATATACTACACAAATCTGAAGTGTTCAATCTCTTAGAAAATGTTTTACCACAAGCCAGGAGCTTTCTTTGCTAATATGCTTCTTAATCTTTTTTTCCTGTGTGCTCAGAGAGGTTACCTGTACAGCGCCTTAGCTTACCCCCTTGTTCAGCAAAACAGTTCTTGCAGGTTAGTAAATCAGTTACACTCAGGATATAGCAAGGTTCCACACCAACAGCTACAGCCCTAAACCAGAAACACTCCTGCAAAACCCACTGTCTGTCATCAGCACAGTGCTCTCTGCACTACTTCTCTTTTCCTCTTTGCCCTTCAGTTTTCACCTTTCCACTTCAGTCTGCCCTGGTTGGGCAGCATCAGGGACCAGCCCTGGGCTTGCAGCACTGTGCTGCTGCACTTTCCTTCTCTGCCACAGCCAATATAGCAAACTTCACTTGGCGTTCCCTTTGAAAAATACAGAATTTTGCTTTGAAGGACCTTCTGAAAGAGCTCCGAATTATCTGTATAGCAGATGCATTTGCTTTGAGCCGTAACCTAGAGGAGATTCTGCTGTCTAGAAATTCTCAGGTGAGATGCAGACACGAACACAGCCTACTGAGATGGGCCAGAGCAGCAAGCAGCCAAACTCTCATGTCCATTACACCACTCAGCTGGTGCTGGAATTACAGCATTGCCGAACTGCTGAAAGAGGGAAGAATCAACTCTGAAGCCTTCACTGATCAGAAAAACAGTTGAAAAGGAAAGAGAGAAACTGTGAATGACAGAGGGATTCTCTTTCTGGAACAAGCAACCAGACCCAAAATCTTGTAGATAGGAGTAAAGAGCCACGGTCTTTAGATTTGGGAATGCTTATTTGTGTATGATTTCCTTCCAGATCATACACTGTAGGTCACAATTAATCTCATATGTACGCAGGCTAACTTTGGTTCATTCCAGTTCTCTGTAAATAAATGCTAATATTTTAGTAGATTGTTACAGCATGAAATACACTCCCTGCCTCTTTCTCTGTCTGCCATACAGCTGTTTCCAAGGCTAATTCTGTCCGCCCGGGAGCTGCAGGCAAGAACAGAGAATGGCCTGTGCAGCATTTGCCTAAAAGGCCAGACATCCTATAAAGGACATAGCTGGGGTGTCTGCGGATGCCTGGCAGCATGGACTGGCAAGGGTCACTGGAGACACTGAAAAAGCGGTGAGACAGCAGTACAGAAACAATTTTGGGGCTTTTTTTGGTTGCCTTTTTGTTTGTTTGTTTGTTTGTTTTAAATCAGAAAGCAACCCAAACCCCAAACCTAAATGTATTCTCCTTTAAATTAAAAATAGCCTGGCTGTGCTGTTTGTCAAACTCTTGCTAAACTCTGGAATTGTTCCAGGCTTCAAGTATTTGCTTGAAGCAGAACCAGAATCAGCCAGAAGATGGTGAGTTAAATGTACACATTTTTTAAACTAGTGAAACAGAATTACTTTCTCTTTGAAGATTAAGTACAGATCTCTTGTTAATCTGCTGCCGTGCCAGTACAATGCTCAGCTGGAGGGGTCTTAAAAAGGGAATTTAAGCCCTTAAATTTTGCTCTCTAGGGTAGAACTCAATGCAAGCTTGGAGAAACAACTCACAAGCTCCAAACCAACTGATAGGTAGGTGGCATTCAGAAGAATCTAGAAGATTTTTATTGTGTTTATTATTGTATCTGGGAGGTGGGGCTACGCCATCTCCCTCATTTTCTGAAGGCAGAATGGATGCAGACAGGCAGAAGGTGGGACCACCACATTGTCTGTAGTGATCTCATGTTATACTCCCTGTGTAGGCTATAAAGACAGGAGGCTCCTCCTTATATTCCCTAAATCTTTCTCTGAGAGGACACAGATCACCAGTGACTATATATGGAGTCACAGTGATGCAAAGCCCTCACCCAGCAGTTGATGCTCCAGTCGAGAAGGCAAGCTCATGGAAAACAAGAATCAGCTCTGGGTGTTGGACTTGCAGTGGACAGAACTGCCTGTCACTTCATCTTCCCCTCAGCTTACTCCCTGTTAAGATTATCTTCTGTCACAGTGGAGCTGTGAGCTTACAGGACTTGAAAATGTTTCTGAGATACTACTACAAAAAGTGCTTAAAAAAAATCTGTGCTAAATAGGGGGGTTCACACGGTTGCAGTCATGGCCCCAAGCAGGTGCTGCCACTGGCTGGATTGGTGCAGAAAGTGGGAAAGGGAACAACACTTAAAACCCTGCACACGCAAGTTCTCCTGTCTGCACAAATCTGGAAATGTACCTGGGATCAGCCATGGATATACACAGCCCTACAGCATCTAATCTGTACAACAGCACAGACCTCAGGAGACAGAAAGAGTTTTTGCACGTTTCTGTCAAATAACCACGTCCCTACCCAGATACCCACATTCAAAGCTGAAGGCAGCTGGGAGCCACTTCTGCACATCTTTAATAAAAGAGAAATAGTCCTTTAAATTAAAGAAGTGTTTAGCTAATTCTCACACAGAGATGAAACCAAACAGACCACACAGCTCACAGAAAAAAAATAGACTGCATTCTCCACTTTCATGGCTGTCCAGAGCAGCAAGATATATTTAGCTTGTGACTGAAGCATGGTTGGTTATTCTGCATCTCGTGCTGATAGTGAAAAAGTGAATAGATCGTAACTGACGTCTGAAGCAGCCACACATTAGCAACTGCAGAGAAAAGAGGCACATTTGCACATTGTCTTTTGAACTAAGGCAGCTTACTTTTCAGTAGTCTTTGTTTCTTTGAAAGGCACTTTTGTCAGAAAGTAAATTTTTGGGGTAGAATTACTGAAGTTGTACAGCTTTCTGGCAAAGAGCTAAGAGACGCACCTGAAGCTTCAGAAGTGTAGCACTGCAAAACCCAGGTGTGGGTTGGGAATTATTATTCATGACAGTTGTGATTTTAAATAAATCCTTCCTTTTTCTGGCATAAAGATTGCTAAGCAGTGGTAAGGAAGTGGGAGGGCTCTGATTCATAAAAATGATGGCTTACTTTCTGTAATTTTATTCTTGTCATTTGGAACAACGAGGTACATAATAACATCTGACACTTCCAAGTGAGATTCCTGAATAATTCTGCAAATATGAAAGCCTCAGCTCAGCCAGTAAGTGCTTCCTCCTTCAGGTAAGAGGGGACAGTATTTTAAACCCCACATACCAGAGGCAGGATTGTCAGTGAGGCTGCAATCTAAAAGGAGTCTGCTGCTACACAAAAAGATCTTGCTCTTGTCCTTTTGCTGACCTACAACCATAAAGGGGCTCTAAAGCTGGTTACATTTTCCTTGTTAGGAAATGACACTGCAGAACTGATCAAGTTTATCTACAGTCCTTTGCTACTGACAGTTCAAAGTAGCTCTGCTTGTTGCCAGCCAAAATGCAGTTCTCATCTACCCAAGGTATGTTACCACTCCGCATGCCTCCTTTTGCCCTCCTGGATCCATAATGGACAGAGAGGGGCACACCAGCCGATTTGTTAGGCCTTAACAACAGGTTGCAAAAATACCTGTGCTGCTTTGAAAAGGTAACGCTTTGGGTACAGTTTTGCCTTTTTCATACAAAGAATTTCGGATATTAAAACTATTTTCCCTACATGCAAATTTTCTTCTGTTATTTGGAACATCGAAAATACAGAGCAGCTGCTTCTCTTGCACTAGCGTGATTTGGAATTACTCACAATGTTCAACCATTTAGTTGTTATGAACAGCAGGAAGAGATACATCACAAATTGAAAATTCACTTTCAAATAATTAATCATGATGAAGAATGACCATGATTCAGCTTACTGGTCTGAGTACTGCCTCTATGGGTGGTTATTTTGTTAGAAAAGAAATAAGCTGCTGTAGCACAATAAAATTTCTCCCAGCAGCCTTATGAAACACTAAGTTGAAGGCTGTAGAAAATTACTTTGGTCTTCTAACTCAGTGCCAGCCTTAACAAGTTTGTGTATCTAACTGCTTTAGCAATGCAGGTCTGCCAGCTAAGCTAAGGTAAAACTCTATTTCCTACTCTTCTCCCAGTGTGGTATCTTGACCTCCAGGTTTCATAATGCTAATTTCAGTCCTCTCCATCTCAAGGTTAACTGCTGAGTACCAGGAATCAATTGTCATTCTTCTGTCTGCTGGGTCATGGTAACCTTTTTGACAGCCTAGCAAGAGACTCAGAAAGGACACAGTGGGGTGCTATGCAACAAATAAAAAAGAAATAAAGATCCGTGCTGCTTACAGGCAGGACTGTTCAGCTGGAGGAGCTGAAGTAGACAGTGACAACCAGTTTGGCATTGTACACTGTGAAATGTTCCCAAAACAAAAGCACACTCATCTAGGTGAGCCGAGAGCAGTTGCAGTGTATGACATGCAACCTTATGTCATGTGCTGACTGTGTCCAAATCCACCCACAATCCGAACGGTCCTGGGCTTAGCCATGGAGCGGGTGATCATTTAAGCATCTGGGTGTTGGAACCATAAACCTGACACCTGTTGCTGAACATGGGATGGATGTCAGATGGCAGAAACCAAGTGGTGGGAAGATTTTTAAACAAGTTTGTTCTAGTTCGAGAGTTGATGAATAGGAACAATTAAATAAATACAGGCTTAATGCACCTTCCACAAGTTTGTTTGGAAAAGATGTTGGGTTTTTTAGACTTATGAACAAAAAATTGCCAAACCTCTCAGACAGAAAACTTCAGTTAAAGCAGAAGATTCTACATGAAAGAGGAAACAGAGGATGTTCTTTTTCTTCGAAGTCTTCTGACAAAAAACTTCGAAGTCTTCTGACAAAAACAGAAACAATTCTGGCAGCTTAAAGTATTGACATTTAAAAGGTAACCTCCAAACAGTCTTCCAAAGTGACAACTGAAACATCTGTTTAGAAAGCCCTATTCTACTCTCATACATTTATCTCATGTTAGACGAGTCAAGTTATTTACTTCCCAGTAGACCTCTAAAGACCATTAAATCTTACGGACATTTCAGCTTTCAAAGATGTATTTGCTGGTATTTTTTTTCCTAAGAAGCAGTGAGTCAAAGAAGGACTGAAATTCCTTCCAGCTGCCAGAAAACATAAATTATATTGCAAATACATGAAAGACCCAAGTAAAAAAAGATACAAGTATGTCATGTCTAGTGCTTTACTCCCAAGCTTTCCTAACTTGAATGCTGGTGCCAAGCAGTGTACCTTAGGTCTGGCCACCTTCTCAAGCAAGTGGCTTGAGATAAGCGAGGGAAATTGCTAAATCACAGCATCTACCAGGTAGTCACAACAAATCCTGACAAACAACTCTTACTCTGTGAACTGTCTAAGCAGCTCACTTACTTAAGTGTGAAACATATGGGCAGCACAGGTCAAGGTCAAGAGAAATCCAGTAGCCCACTAGGCTGTCCATTTGCAGCATTTTACGTGAAATGATCTCATTCAATAAGTGGTTAAATAGATAGTTACATTCAGCTGTCTTCAAAAAATAAAAAGTATTCAGGTGCAAAGAAGATAGTTGTGTTGTTCAGACTCCACAATAATTGCAAACAGTTTCTCATAGCCTGAGAGTGTACAACTCGTTTTGTTAGAACCTTAATAATCTTGACAGATGTTTGCAAGACATCTTGCCTGCAATATATTTGTATTTAATTAAGAATGACAAGGAGGAAAACAAGACAGGAAAGACTAGAGGTCTTTAGATTCCTGTTTTAAAAGAATATACATAGGAGGTTTTTCCTCCTATGGGCTTATTTGCATTTTATTTCCTACTTGCTCTGTCAGTAGAGCTGAGCCTTGACCTTCAATGCAGCTGCATTGCCAGTCCTCTGCCAACTGTTAATGTGCTGTCTTACAATACTCATACCATTTGCACAAACAGAGACAAGAATGAGACAAGCAAGTTAATTTTCATTCCACAGCAGGATGTAAACTCCACCCTGCAAGGGTGAAAGGTATCTGAGTCAACCCATTACATTTCTTCCATCTTGTGACACTTCTTTAATTTCTCGTTTTAAACGATGTTCCTAATTATGTCCTTTGGGATCTGAACCACAACTTTCCTTGTAATAAAATCAAATCACGTTTCTTTTGGCAGTCGATAGTAACAAATCCTGTTAATGGGTTTTCACCATCAAAACACAGAACTTTTAACTAGTGTCAACTCTTAAGAGTATGCATTTGTTGATTAGTGGATACTATAGCACAAAAGCTGTTGCAAAACTCACACTAACATCTACAAAGTAAATAGAGCTAAATTATTATCAAGAACAAAGACATTTTTTGATGACCTGTGAGCACACAAGGAAGAATGCAGTCCTTGCATATACAGGTGACACAAGTAGGAACTGGAATAAAACAACACAGAAACCCACTAGATGAAGACGGGAGCTGCAGAGACTGGTGACATCTACAAGTGGGTAGATAAAAGGTGCAAGTGGAAATGAGCAAAGTTAAAACAGCAACTAGACATAAAACGTGACATATCTACTGTGGTAGGTAATGCTCTGAGGACTCTTCAGCTGCTATGTCTCCTGACCATTTCTGATATGACTGCCATGCAGATTTCTAACTACGGGAGAAAGAACAGGCAGAAGAATTCAGCAACAGTGATCCCTAAACATTAGAAAAAGAGCAGCTTGGGTTTCACAAGGCAACTAATGGGAGAGCAGGTGGTATCTGGCCATTCTCCCATTCTCAGGCAGGTCTCAAGTATTTCATTAACACTGAATTTGAAAGCAACTTCAAATGAACATGTTTCTTCCTTTGCTCTTTGCACTTGAAGGTCAACTGTAGAATCATTACAGTTTTCATTTTTTTTATTTTCTGAAAAAAAGAGGAAGCAAAGATCCAACAAGAATTCTGACTATTTTATATAGTCTGTCTGACTATATAAAATGAAATTCTGAGCACAGTTAAAATGGTCATAAAATATAGTGATGAAACCTATGCTTTGAAGAAGAAATACAATCATTTAGAGAATGTTAATCTACTAGGTGTCTGGAAATAAATGTAACAACATACTCAAAGAAACTTAACCTTACCTGTTCCTGTTCCAGTTGGATCACCTCCTTGGATCTGTAGGATTAAAATGAAATCAATAGGTTACATATGAATCTGTGTTAAAGACACTAAATACAAACCATGAAAGCCAACTCTGCTCAGTTTTCCTCCTTATATATTGTGTCATGTTGATGAGCTAGCAGCAAGGAAACTATTGCTACTGATCAGCCCAACTGATTACTTATCCAAGAGCAGAATGAGAGGTTTATAAAAATAAAAGGTCTCCTGTGGGCAAACATGGAAAGAAACAGTCTTAAATGGGTTAAGCAGATCATCCTTTCTATTATCTGCTGAGTCACAATCTGCTTTTTAATTGATGATGCGTTGCTTGTGGAACTGAAAAACCTTTACATTTGGCTACCACTTCTCCACATAATGGGAAAGCATGAAATGAGGAAATATGGAGTGTTTTCCATAGCTCACTCTGTATTTCCCAATATCTCCCTTTGTAGTAGGGGAAAATCTCAATGTGAAACTGATCTTTCATCAACAAAACCGTATGCATATGCAGGATCTGCAGAAACAATATTCCACATTCTAATGCCAGCAGAGGGAATGTGACATGGCCAATTTCACAGCAATAGCACACAATCACAATTTTAATTGTGAGTTTATCCAAAAGAAACATTGCTGTCAAAAGGAATAAAAGCTCTTTTTTAAGAAGATGGGACAGAATGCAACATTCAGAGATGTTGCCTGAAATATGGGCTCTGCCTTCAGGCTTAGATTATGAGTTCTTCTGAAAGGAAGCTACGAGAGAGCTACAATATCCTAAGTTGCCTAGACAGTTCCTATGTTAACGATCTTTGACTAGCAAAGTCAGCAAGTAGTTCACTACTTGCTCTTGGACTCCTTCACAAGGAAAGCCTGGGCACACTCAGGAAAGGGTGAGCTGACAATATCCAAGTACCACAACCTGAAAAAGAAATTCAGCTGCTTTCTGAAGTTTCATCTGCACTGGATCTCAGCAAGACATATAAATATGCAAACTAGCCTCTCTCTTCCCCTCTCTCCCCCACCCCCTTTTGTTCATTAACCACCCACCCACAGCTTGGGGAAGATAACAAGAGCTTTGCCAAGGCAATGATTCTCAAAGACTTTGTCAGGAATCATAGAATGACAGAATCATTAGGGATCGGAAGGGACCTTGAAAGATCATCTAGTCCAATCCCCCTGCCAGTAGGATCACCCAAACTAAGTCACACAGGAACACATCCAGGCGGGTCTGGAATGTCTCCAGAGAAGGAGATTCCACAATCCCCCTGGACAGCCTGTTCCAATGCTCCATTACCCTCCCTGGGAAGAAGTTTCTTCTGATATTTATATGGAACCTTCCATATTCCAGCTTGCACCCACTGCCCCTTGTCCTATCACCAGATGAGATTGAGAAGATCCTTGCTCCATCCTCCTGACACTCACCCCTCACATATTTACAGACATTAATGAGGTCACCCCTCATTAGAAGGAGGAGGCTCTTCTCCAAGCTAAAGAGACCCAGCTCCCTCAGCCTTTCCTCACAAGGGAGGTGTTCTACTTCCTTCATCATATTTTTTGCTCTACGCTGGACATCCTCCAGCAGCTGTGTCCTCCTTGAACTGAGGGGCCCAGAACTGGATACAATATTCCATATGCAGTCTCACTAGTGCAGGGTAGAAGGGGAGAAGAACCTCTCTCGATCTGCTAACCAGCCCCCTCTTCTGATCCACCCCAGAATGCTGTTGGCCTTCTTGGCCACAAGAGCACATTGCTGGTTCATAGAATGCCACCCCTACTAACTGCAGTGATGCTGCCAGGGACAATGTTAGTCACAGAGAGTTGACAATAAAACTAGTGAGTACAAACTCAGTGAGTTAGGGAAGTCCCAGTTCAAATGGATATCTGTTACACACATCTAATACAAGTCACCATGCATGGGAGAAACTAAAATTGAATTGTACTACACCAATATTTTGAGGACATGCAAAATCACGCATCACAGAGGATTTCTTCAGTACTTACCACAAAGTTACGTATTGATCTGTGAAAAATTGTTCCATCATAGTAGTTCTTCTTGCACAATTTGATAAAGTTTTCGCATGTTCGGGGTGTCTGAAAGACAAACAGAAGTTTTAATGAGGCAGTATCTACGTACCTAATTAGACAATCCAATTGGTCATCACACGGCTTACAGGAATCACTTTCCATTTGTGATTTATAAAGACACAATCATGTAGGGCTTGAAAAGGAATGACTTACTGTCTACAGAAAAAAAGTAAGTAAAATTGCTGTTTTAAGATATACTAGAGACATTCACACTGTATTAAATAAATTAAACCAGATCTTCCAATACACAAAGAAATGTTAAACACTAGCTTAGGTAATGTGAGCTCCCAATAGACATAATTTCAAGCAACTTGGTTCCAGCAGTGCATCATAATCTGAAGGGTGACTTCTAGCACTAAAAAAACCTTATTTTCCAGAGTAAGTCAGAATTTGATTTCTCTGCTCCGCTATTTGAAAGTGAGAACATTTGAAACATGGAGAAGCATTTGATCCTCTTCACCACTTGGAACTAAAAATAGGACTGACTCAACAGGTCACTGGTCCATAGGAAAAATAAGAAAGGCAACTTGTTTTAAAAAATCTAAAAAAAGAGCTAAATATATATTGCCAACTTCTAGTTTGCTTTTACAGTGCGAATTACAGCTATTTATTTGAATTTATGAGACATCACATTCAAACAGCACCTTCTGAAAAACTTCACTGTCTACATAATTATCTTCCCACTGTAATTGTATGGATTGTCTTCTCTGCAACACTAAAATACTTTCAGAAGTACAGAAACAGCCTGTTTTCTGACATGTTTTCAGCCCCACTGTGGATTACGTGCATAAATACATTCCAGTTTAACGAAAGAATACATATAACTAAATTCTGAGTTAAACCAAGCATTGCAAATACCCTTATTGTTGTATGTGCCTACAAGTAAAGCCCCGGCATGAGTCGCAATGTCTGTAAGTGAACATACACAAGGCTTGTCTCATCTTTCTGAAAGACACTGACTCACTTTGCACGGGCATGACATCATTCTTGGTGTGAGAGCTGCAGAGACACTGAGCCATGCAACCTCAAGTGACATAAAAGTTGAAAAAAGAGGCAAGGCTGTTTATAGTCAGTTCAGGGTGACATAATCGCTGTCCTTTGAAAAGCAGATGCACAAGATTCATCTGGAACCAGCAGAACATCACTTTTCTATATTTTCTCCTCTGAAGCACAAATGTTCGCACCCCTCTTTACTGACATTGACATGTCTCTTAATTACCTGAACAAACCCTACTTGTTGTAATTCTTTTATAATGGTTCCTTCTTAATTACGCTACACACACTTAGATTGTCAGCTGGACCATAACTGGAAAAACAAATGCACTCTAACACAATCTTACACCAGCTGTTATCTCAGAAACATTACTTGTAATGGTACCCTTTTATGATAGAATGCCACTAGGACATGTATTTTGGTAGAAGCTAAGGGCAATTCTTAATATATTTTGTAGGTTCAAGGAAGACATTTCCCTACAGTTTCAATGGTTAAAGAAAATGTGAAAATTAATCTTTGAGGTTGGATATATAAACATGAAAATAATCTTCAAGTATAACCTTCCACACAAAACTCAACCCCTGAAGAATTGCTTGTGTGGTGTGATGTGTCCTTTACAAGACAATACTCTGACTGCCTTGATCCAAATGCAGTGCTATTAGTTATCACTCATAAAAATGTCAGTAAGGATAAAAATAAGTTAAATTTCTTTATGAATCAGTAATGGAATTGGCAGCTTTTAGCCTAAGGCACTTTATCTCATGAGAACCAAGCACTCCTTGGAGAAAGAGACATCGCTAATAAGTTCTCTGGGGGGAATACAGCAACGTATAATTAATTTTTAAAGAAAAATTACATCAGGTAAAAGACTGAGTCCCCCCAGAATACACACCAAACCACTTTAAATTTGCACTGCGTTGATAACCCGATACAGATTTCCTGGCTACTTTCAAGACATAAGCTGTAAAATATATATCAAAAAATCCGGCATTCATAACAGCTTTTTAATTCAGAACCTAGGCTGACCCTTCTCTCTAAATGGATTTGTAGCTACTGCATCCTTTTCCAGAAACAAGCCTTTTTTTTTTCAAATGCACCTTCAGAAATGTTTAGTATACACGCTGTAATCATTTCACTGCAAGCCTTTCTTGAAATAATTACCACCAGACTGGTTCCCATGGTCACCTCATGCATCACACAGATACACTTGGCAGGTAAACAGCTCCTTAGCAACATTACCATTACCTTTTATGGCACTTTTTTGTAGACACAAATAAAAAGGTTTGCATTCAATCGGTAATAAACCCCAGTTTCAGTCATGCAGTTGGTCTAGAATATCTGGCTCATATTATCTGATTTATTCAAAGCAGTTAATGTTCTTGCCAATTCTCACACTGCCAAGCACATTTCAGGGACTTTTTTTAAGGAGCATCCTGTACAAAGCAAAAGAAAAAGGCTCGATATTTAAGGGGAAGGTGTAGATCTTCAGAAATGAAGCTATGTTTTGCCTTGACCATACAAAGAAGGCCAGTCTTTGAAGTCTTTGTTGCAACTACAAAGACTGATGAGAAATACATATAAACAAAACTGACTGTGTTATTTGAGTTTAAGATCTTGTGGAAGCTGTCAGACTCACAGTTTTGGAATGTAAAACCATCTATTTATTCAGAAACTTCCTCCACACCACTTGCCTTACACCATTTCTGATGGAGGAGGGGATGGTCACAGCACCCAGAAATGCAACACAGGTTTGTTTTTGCTTCATTACTGACAATGGGCTTCAGGTTCTCTTTACTTACGGCTGTTCTTGTCTAAAATTGATCTCAACAGCAGTAGCTAACTTTCCCTCTTTATTTCTTTTCCTTAATAGCAAGAAATTATTAATATAATCTGCTGACTATGAGTTAGTTTTTTATATAAGAAAGTCAGGAGGAATATGATACCTTATTCTGTTAACCTGTTTATCTCAAAGCCATCGACAGAAAAATGTCTGTTTGAAATAGCAGAAATGCAGTGACAGCTCTAAGATGCCAAATTTAAAGATTTGAGAAATCCTTTTCTTCAGCCAAGGTTCAACCATGTAAGTAAAAGCAGTGTGCCTCTACATGGTGTCCTTCAAGTCAAAGACACACCTCTTTCCAAATGACAAACAGTGAGAAAAAAATCTTATTTATACCAAAACCAAGTCTCCTGGTCCAATTATGCTCCATATTTATTTTGTAGATGCCAGATAACTGCCTTCCAACTGTTGAAAACTCACACCCAAGACAAGTGGTAAAATTTTAATACATGGTTTCAGACAGGTATCCAGAAGAACACTTATCCCAGAAGATGACACAAATGCTTTGCTTGGCTCAGAGTCTCGTATATTTAATGGGGTAACAGCCCAACGGTTTCCTAATTACATTTAAGTCTCCATTTGACTACTACACTTAGTAGGCTATTACATGGGAATACCAGCACTCTACCAGGTACTAGGCCCAAGCAAGTTTCAGAATTAAGGACAGACTGCTACTTAGGATGACCATGCAAACCCAACAGTGACAAGAAACTGACTGCAAAATCATGGGACAACATTGAAAAAAGGAATGTACAATTTAGAAAACCAAAGTAAAACAGTGAAAACCATCTTTTTTGCCAGAAAGATTTGCTCCGTAACAGGCAAAATTCATCCATCTTGCTGCATTTGACTAACTAAGGAGTAAGACTAACCAAGCCAGGTCACTATCTGAAAATTTCTCAGTCTGCAACTGTCCTTTTTCATCAGTTAACTGGGTCACTACATCTGTAAAAGTTACCTTAACTCATTTGTATGGGGCAGCTGAAGAGCCAAGCAGATGTAGATTAAAAACCTGCAGCATTCCTGTTGTCAAGGTACGGGAGATGGAGGAAAAAAAAAAAAAGGAGCTTCTGAGTCGTTGCCATGACTGCAAGGAAGAAGGCTTTACTATGTGAAGAGCTAATCATTTCAAAATGCTCCATCCCTTGAGGATCTGCATGAACCTTGAAGAGAAATTTCACACTAAGCATTCAGAAGCTGTCATTCGCATGTCTGTATAATTTCCTTGTACTAATTCTACTTGCCTTTGATTTCTTTTTGTCTCTCTAAATTGGATGAACTGTAGTAGTTGCACTAAACTACAGAGCCTTGATATATGCTTGTTAACCCTGTATTTCAAAGTAGAAATAATCTGAAATAATGAAAAGCTTATTCCTCACAAATTAAAATTGCATTCTACAGCCTTCATCTTATCACACAAATGCAAGAATCCCACTACTAAGAGTCAGAATTAGTGATGGAAATTGCTAAAGCTTCAAACGAAGCCTGCAATTTTTTAACACAGAGCATTTTCAGTCCTGTAATTACTCATTCTTGCAATGTCTATAACACATGAGCCCTAAGAGGTGCTTTGGTAAGGATTAAACTGTTCTCCTATCCTTTTCAATCTGCAATCCTTACAACCTCACCATTCCACAGAAAAGAACTCACCCCATTAAGAGCTTGGCTTTATTTAGGACTTAGAAGCAACTGTGATGGAGCAGTTTCGGGGATTACCATCTACCAAATCTGTTCCCTCCACTGAGTCACAGAGAGAAACTGGCCATATACACGTTTGTAGCATGTTTCAATCCATAATGCTGTACTGGAAGGTAAGTTAAGCTGCTCTGCTTCACTGTGCACCCACTAGGAGCACACTCTGCTGTTGCTCCAAAAGCACTGCAAAAGCACAGGGAGAACTTCACTGCAGGAAGCCCATGACATTTCCTGCAGGAGAAGTGTTTACTGTAGACCCACACTTAACTCACTGCTAGCTTCATTTCCCTGCTAACAGTTCTCCTCTGTACAAGAGGGGCTGAGCCAGCAACAGGTTATGAAGGCAAACAGCAGCTGCCTATGGTGGTTCAGTTCCAAAAAGACACAGTTCAGACAAGAGCTACCATTCTCAAGCTGGTCACACAGTAAGCAGACACATTTAGGTCCATCTGTGATCTATGATCAGAAGAGCACAGTTCCAGTGAGAGAACACTGTCAGAGATGAAAGCACCAGGGCACTGCAGGGTAAAACACCTGGCAAGATTTCCTGATATTAAAAAAGAATCAGAACCAGCAAGCTATGCCTCAGGCAAGAGATTGCTGACTTGATAGCAGACATTTGCCTGTTTTGCCACCTCGAAGCCTCAAAGTCTGCTTAGAACAAAGAACAGAATCACTGCATTCTCATTACACAGAAACTCACTGTAATTTAATTAGCTTTTTAGCAAAGATTCCAGCAGACACCCAAATTTCACTTTTCAAAGGCATTTCTCCCACAATACTGACATTAAAGATGCTACTGAAAACTTTTAAAGTCTAAGGAAGATGCTCAGCTTAGACAAGATGCCAATACAAAAATGACATACTCACTTTATTTTTCACTTTTTTTGCAAATAAAGAGACAATCAATCAGTTCAGTTGAGCACAACTCCAGTTAAATAAAGCATCTAACTCACTCATCTAATTTGTCAATGTTAACTACTAGCTCTCCAGAGGCAGAGCCATCATCCCTAGCCATAGTCACTACTTTTCCTTCAACTTTTATTTACTGTAGTGGCAGAAAACAACCCCCTCCCTTCTCAAATCTGTCAGTCACAGGAGGGTTGATAAGCTTGTCAGACAGTGTGGAGCAAGTCTGGGTGCTGATGAGGATATGGATGAGCAAGCACATCACAGCACCAATAGGTACAGTTTAAATGAAGATGCAACAATTTGTTGCAATGTTTTGAACAACCTCTATCAGCTGTAAAAGTTGAGTACTGCAGGTCCTATGGCAGCTCCCCGGCATTTTGGCAGTCTGCAGCTGACTGCACATAAATTCCACCTTTTCAGAAGACACAACCTGCAACTAGTTCCACAGTAGTCAGTGAAGTTGTGGTAGCTGTCAAGCTCGCAAGGTCACCCTGGTCTCACCACAGAAGCCAACATACAAACAAGAAGCATGTCAGCGAAAGATGAAAAGCAGCAGCTGCCTGCCTCATCCTTGGCTGTAGGATCCCAAATGGGCAGACACAGCTGGTCTGGAATGCCTTCACCAACAAGAGCCAAACAAGTGACACAATCCAATAGCAGTCCATTTGCTCCCCAGGTCCAGCTTGTCAGGGAGCCTGGGACAAATGTGTAAAATGCCTTCCCACTGATTACCCAAGACCAAAGACTGCCAAGAATCTGTGTAGAGACAGTCAAGGGCAGTGAGCACCACAGTGAAGGGACAGGTTTGGTGGGCTAAGCATCTTCCTCAGGCCAGCAATGAATGTCCCATGTCAAGCACGGGCAGTGAGGGATACCGAGGACTCCCTGCTGTCTGTTCACTGATGCAAAACAGCACTGAGGACAAATGTACAATGGCAGGCAGCACACAGTTAAGACATTTCCTATCAATAAAATCATAGAACAGTTTCAGCTGGAAAAGACCTTCAAGATCATCAAGTCCAACCTTTTTCTAGCCCTATCAGCACTACCAAACCATGTCCCCCAACATAACATCTATCCTTCTCTTAAACACCTCCAAGAATCGAGACTCAACCCCTTCCCTGGACAGGCTGTTTCAATGCCTGACAACCCTTTCAGTAAAGAAATTCCTCCTGGCATCCACCTTGAAATGCCCCTGGTGCAGCTTAAGGCTATTTCCCCTCATCCTATCACTGACCACTAAGGAGAACAGAATCAACTATCTACAACTTCCTTTCAAGTAATTGAGAACAAGAAGGTCTATTCTCCATGCTAAACAGCCCCAGATCCCTCAGCCGTTCATCACATAAAAACGTTTCTCCTTTCTCATTATTGGGGATTAAAGCCCCTAAAGTAAAAAATACTTAAAAATGTTAGCTTCTAGTCATCTAAGAACGATCTAGAAGTGCCATGTTCATCAATGTGGCTGCTCAGAGCCACTCCACTCACACTGCAAAGAAGAGCAATAGATCTGTCTGCCACTGCAGCACTGAGGAAGAAACACCAAAAAGTGACAACATACTCTCTAACATTTTTATCCAGCTGTTCCCTGGGTAGAAAAGGTCATTTTTGTTTGATTTTAGTTTCTACTGACAAGAACTTCCAAAGTTGGAAACTGCAGCTCTTCCTACAATATATGAAGAAAAAGGGGAAATAAGAAATAGTATCTTAGGAAGAACTTCCTCACTGTTTCAGTGCTGAGACACTGGAACAGGCTGTCAAGGTTGTGGATGCTGTGGACCTCCATCCCTGGAAGTGTTCAAGGACAGGCTGGAAGGGGTGCTGGGCAACCTGGTCTGGTGAGTGGTGTCCCTGTACACAGCAGGTAGTTGGAACTGGATGATCTCTGAGGTCCCTTACAACCTAAACCATTCTGTGATTCTATATTTAATTTATACCCATGCCAGTATCATGTACTTCATCACTAAAACCATACTACAGACACTGGTAAACCATCAACCACTCACTTGCCAGACACTGCCATGATGACACTGGCAGAAGGTGAGTAGAATGGATGTTTAAATCAAGTAAGAAAATGAGACATCTGGGAAGACTGAGGAACCTTGTTATGTCAGGACCATTCTTCTAGCCACTCACTTCTTTCCCACTATAAATGGATACAGGTTTACAGGCTTCTGATCTTCAGAACAGTCCCTCACACAAAAGGAGAGATGATTTCAAAGAACAGGGCCTGTGTTAAGCATTTATAGATCACAGGGATATTTAACAGGTCAGGGGGCCTCAAAAGATTAGAACACCACTGTTTCAAGGATAATGGCTTCTTTAGATAGCTATGCCAAGACATTGCCATTCAGCAGAGTCTGCCAGGTCCTAAAACCTTAAAAAGCATTTGTGGAAAGCTGGATAGAGCTTTGAAATCCACCTCACATTCTTCTGCCCTTAGACTTTAAAGCATTAAATACGAAAGAGACAAACTTACAAAATCTGCCGTGTCAGCTATGGATTAATATTCAATTACCACCATCGGTATGTGTTTAATCACCAAATCACTACCCCAGAGTGACCACCTCCATGAGGAGAACTCACAAAGGATAGTTCATCAAACCCCCATTCAGTGTTTTGACAGCCTTCTGGTGTTAAAAAAGAAGATACAAATTTTATTAATGTTTATATATAATATATGCAAATTTACATATAATATATATATATTTCCATGGCATAATGAAAATATAAAAGTATAGGCACTAACAAGAAGACTCAAAGCAACCCAGAGGCAAAGGCAGGAAATTTTATTCCCTTTCACAGGTACAAATAGTTTGCTGCTCTGTCTGTTCTTACTACAGGGCTGCTGGTTCCAGCAGGCAGCCCAGGTTATTTGTGTAGCTGTACTCCAGCATCTACGATACATGCTATTGCCTGGGAATGCAAAATTATCCCCATATTCACTGCTCACTGTGAAAGAAAACAGTGGGATGCCACTGACTTTAAAAAAAACAGTAACCAGCTGACACAGCCACATCATGCAGCAAGTGTGGCAAAGGTTGAGGGTTTACCAGCATCTAGTTCTCCCCTCTGTCCATTACATCATACTCCTTTACTTCTTCCACACCCAAGGCAATTTGACTTTTGCATAGGATAAAGACTATACCCTGCCTTAGAAGGACTCTCCAACACCTATGAGGAGTAACAACTTCATCACTAATGACTATCATAGCAGAATATACCAGGATGATAGAGACAGTTGTTCCCAACAGCACCCTGATTAAAGCAGCTACAACAACTTGAGAAGACTAGGAAAATTACAGTAAATAAAATACAAGAGATCCAGTGTCATCAGTTATTCCTTTATAATCTCTTCATAGTTTACCTGTTTTGTGATACATATGACTAGAGTGGAAAGGACAGTACTCATTGGATGCTGCTGGATCCCCAGTACTTGCCAGACTGGCAAGCAGAATTTTTGTAAATGTGTTTTACAGTCAGTGTATACAACAAATGCTGCTTATGCCCATCTCAAGTCAGCTTCCTGGAGAATGTCCTTAACAAATGGCCATCTTATTAGTCCCCATCAGGAGGAACATACTGTATCTGAGTAAGAAGACTGGGTGAAAAACAATGGCAACCAATAGCACTAGGCACACCACTACAGTGCAGAGAACAAGAGCATAGCTCTGCTCACATGAGGCAGAAATTCAAGAGTTGAAAAAAAGGCCAGCTTAATTTCCAAAGTCTTCTCATTGCCTTTTCTCAGATCAATAGCTTAAACCACACATCATCCTTCTGGAACCCAAGTGAAGTTTTCTGGTGCTCTGAACAAGTGATTTCAAACAGAAAGTATCTGGATTCCAGCCCTATTTCACACTCTCTTTCTGAATGCTGTCACAAAGTAACTGATGACTTCAATCACACTGCAGCACTGATTTCCTTCCCTGGATCAGTATACAACATTTCTTGATTAGGTTTTTGGTGCTAGAAAGAATCTCATCACTATCAATCTCATTGCTTGGCACCTTAAAGTACTAGTATATGAAGATCCCTAGATTCATTTTTAAATAAAAGTTTCCACATGTACACGTAGACTGAACTATAAACCGATCCATACTGCCAAAAAGCTCACCGAAACAAAGGGAGGGAAAGAAAGGAGGTTGAAGATCTGTGAAGGGAGAAGGAGTAAGAGCCCACAGGGTGTACTGGGCAGACTTCAGAAGCAGTGCAGACTGCTGAGAGTCACACAGCAAGAATATTTTGCTTAAATAAAGCCCATAGGCATGAAAATACAATTGAAGACCCAGCAGCATACATCCTAAGACAGCAAGTATGTCACTTGCTGCTCTCCATTTCAATGGGATAACTTCACCTCAAACTGCACACTGAAACCTAATCTGTAAGACTATTTTAAAATGTAATTTGAATGTTGCAAGTCCTTCTTCTGGACACAGGTACTAATCTGTCATATTTATACAGCAACTTCATTCTCATGCCTTTCACAATCACAGATTTGTAGTACTGTGCAAATACAACCACAGCTAGGGTTTTCCATAGTAATCCGAGCACAGGGTATCACACAGCAATTACAAAAAGGAGACTGTGGTCAGGTCAAGAGCAACCAGGCAGGCAGTGTTCAGCCTATGAAAAGTAAAGCTGAGTACAACCACAATGTGGCTTGTAAATCCTCTACTTGTTCTTGCAGTTGCACTGCTTGAGAGAATTGATGTATGAATTCCCCAAATCATACATACTTCATCTGAATTCAAACAGCAATGAGATCTTAATACTGCTATCAGCTCTCTTACTCATTCCAGTTCCACAGATCTGTGTCTTCAATCCAGGGGTCCCAAATCTGTTGGCCATCTCAACACCAATTGAGTGCTTTGGTTTCTCCAGTTTGGATGAGCACTGTGATACAGTCCAGCTCCCCCTGACAGCATTCAGTGAGCCCACCCACACTCTGTACTTTTGCAGGAAAATCAAATCCTGCATAGAAACCATTTCACGACACAGTTCCAAATACCTCACAGAACTGGATCAGCTTGTGCACTGAATAAGTTGGGAATGTTGATAAAAAACTGCATATGATTCATTAAGACTATTGCCATGCATATTCACAAGTAGAGTAAACTGAATGTTCAGAAACGCTTGATTTTGGCATTTCCCCACTTCCTATGTCTGTTTCTGCAATCTCAATACATAGGTTTGGGATGTATTAACACGATACATGTTTGCAAGGTGTTTGCTTTGTTTGCCCTGCGCTACCTTATGTGCCTAACCTCAGCATGATTCAGGAAAACCAAAGTTAGAAGCACAAACTCCTTATATAGTAAAGGGAGAAAAACAAGTGCCTCCCGGAAGAAGCAATTTAACAGACCTAGGATGATGACCTAAAGTGGATGTTGTGAAAACCTCCTTAAAGCAGCAAGTTTTTCCTACTTATTCTAAATATATTTTTCCTCTCTGCAATGCCAAACGCCTGCTTAATCCACACAGATTTAATCTACACAAAGAAAATAAAAAAGAAACAGATGATTAGAGGCCAGTGCTCAAGCAGGTTTGGGTGTGTAGAACAGTGCACATTTTCACATGTCCAGGAGGAAAAAAGGTGTGTGAAAGGGAGTTGAAGTAGGAATTCATCTGGAAGAAAGAAAACATAGTGGGTCATACAGGAAGTTTTGTAAGTGTGAGACTTGGTCATCAGGACTGACAGGGGTCACACATGTGCCCAGAAAAGCTAAGAACAGGGTAAGAGCAGGGAAAGAAAAGACAGAGCAGGGAAAGAAAAGACAGAGCAGGGAAAGAATAGCTGCAGTCAGCCTGCACTAGCCAGGAGCCAGTTTGAGAACATAGGGCAAAATAAATGATTCAGTGAAATCTGCCCATTCTGCAGCTTCCACAAAATATTGCTGTACTAACATCCTCTGCTTTTTGCCTTACTACACAGTGTTACTATTTAAGAGTATGGAAAACACCTGTACAGATAGCAGGGACCTACAGAATTACTACCATGGTAGGCTACTGTGGAGATGCCTATACTGCTCCCATAGATTAGCTTGAGTCATTAATACATATTCCTCCTTACTCATGCATGGGAAAGCTAGTAGGCTTGTCCTATCTGCCCTTTCACTTTCTAGCAGGTAAAAAAAGATGTATCTCCCAGGGCACCTCTGGATTGCACACAAGCATCCCAGCTCCCAGCTAGTACCACTGTCCTTAAATTGTGTGAGGGTCACAAGAAGTTTTACCATTTAAAAACCTATTCGCAATCCTTCAAGTTCCTAAAACATCCACCTTCAGGCCTATAATCTCCTGAGATAAACATCTCAGTAAACAACAGAAGGTTTGAGCCTTTTACATTGAAAACTTTCTTCCTTTTATAGATGTGGTTGTACAAATAAACAAGCATGCACACTAGCATGCAATGACGTCTGAGACACCAGTGTCACCACAAGTCATCTGTCTATCATAACTCTTGCCATGTTTATTATTTTAAGAGTCACATATTTCCCCCAGAATCAGACTGTTTGACTATAAAAAAATCCAGTGTGTTGCTTTTTAAAATGAATGTTACCTCTTAATGGCAAAGGAAAGACGTTTGAAAACTTGAACCTTAAAAACTGCAACAGCAGAAAGTACATATTCTAAAATTTTCATTACGTTTCTCCTGCAAAGCTTAAGATTTAGAAGCAAATCTGACCATTTCTGTGGATCTAAACTGCATGTACTCAGGCTGACAGGCTGTTCTCGGTTTCACTTTGGTTCTTTTTCTGGTTCTGCCAGTACTCTGCTGTGTAACCTTGGGTTATTCTCCCTTCTTTGTGCTCTTCTTTCTTTTTTTCTATCTCCCTTGTAATAGTTTGAGCCACTATAATCTTGACTCTTTAAAGCTCTAAACATGCACTTAGACATGTGGTAAGTAGTCCACTGATATGTACAGGACTACTCACATAGAACAAGTATACATAGAGTATTAAAATACATATTTTAAAAATATATATATTTGACAATGGAGTTCTGTGAGTGTATGAAAATGCACCAAAACGACAGAAAGCTATTTATGTATCTGTAGCTATTCCAGCTACATACTAGTCCATCCTTTGGGCATTTCCATTACCAGCTCCATTTTGTTGATTATTTACAGAGTCACTGCATCAGGCACACCATACCATATCACAGTGCAGCTCCAAGTTCAGGTCTCCTTTATTAGTGTGAAGTCGCACGTAGCCCTTCTTCTTCACATATTGGTATCTTACAATATCATCTTCAATGGCAGCTGTATCAAAGCAAAAGACAGTAAGTGATTCTCTGTAAGCTTACTTACTGATCTCCAGTATCATCAGTAAACAAGTCACTAGATCTAACCCCTTCCCCTGAGATGCTAGACCTACAGACACTGTATTCCACAATTCATCTATGTTAACTTCACATTAATCTCTGTGCAAAACACTTTCCATTAGAGAAAGCCACCAACTTCTCAAGAGCCAGAAACATAGTTTATATTTTAAGTCACAGAAGCATTCAATATTACAAACTATAATTTCCAAGCAATGTCTACCAATCATGAACTTTACTTTGAAACTCAACCATTTCTTATCAAACTTGGAAGCTAGGCAGGTAGTCATCAGTCAACCACAAATTGCTGACACATGAGGACCTACTCAGTTCTGAAAACAAATGAAACTGTTACTGGAAACATTACTGGAAAGTAAAACCAAAGGATCCATCTAGGATGTTTCTACATCCACTTTGTCAAAACATATGGTTAATCAGATATTTTCAACACTCAAAGAGTTTTTTGCAAATCACTGTAATCCACCAAGTAAAGGAACTGAACTTGGCAAACTTAGCTTTAGCAACATATCCAATCTTGGCCTGTGTGTGGAATACTTATAAATGTTAGTGCCAAAAGCCCAACTTTTCTTTGCAACTGTGAATAGTAACTGCTGAATCAATATTCCAATTAAAACAATTCTATACTGGAGATGCATAGAATTATACATCATAGATTAGTCTGGATAAATGAAAACTTTATTGTACTAAAATACATTTGTGTGTCACCTTGAAAAGCCATAAATCCAAAGGTATCACCATGAAATCTGCTGTCATTCTAACCAATACTGGGTAAGGCCAAAAACGTGACAATGATTTTGGAGACAGATTAGGCCCCATCCCTAACTTACATAAGTGGATATTCCTCAACTGGTCCCCCAGCACAGAAAATACCTCATTCATTTCAGTTCAACATAAGTAACTGACATTCAGAGGTAACACTAATTCACAACTGCACCATTATTTTTAGAGTGAGCTCACTGGAAAGTAAAGACATATCTGGTCAGAGAATACATTTTCACTGCATCCGTGCTGACCAATTACCAGTGCATTCCTTCAGGCCTCAGAAATCTATGTCTACTAGGGAACACGCTTTAAAATTGGCAAACAATTAAATAGCTTGTAACTAGGTAGTACTGGTACCTGCTTCATGGGTCGTTTCAGGCACCATTGCAGTGGAGGTGAAGGAGGCACTTACTGCTCCAGTGGAATAGTGAGCCTGTATACATAGGAAAAAGCCAAAGAAGAAATCAGATTTTAGAAGTTATCTTCTAAAGATACTATGTAAGCATTAGAAACACACAAACATCATCCTTCTGCAGACAGACTTTCTGATTTAACTTCTACAGAAAAAAAATGCATGATGCAGAGATAATTCTCTATCTGTTACCTGTAATACTTGCTCTGATGACACTCATAGTTAAGGCTGAGCTGAGGGGGTTATTGCTTCCACTACAGTTTAATCCACCATTATGCAAAGATTCTATTATGAGAATGTATTTGTATGTCCACAGGTGGAGATATGGAAGGAGTACTGTTGGCAAGAGATCTGCAAAATTCTCCAATGTTGCTGAGTAAGCAGAAGGAAAACCCAGTCAACCACAAAGATACTGCAGATGAAAGCAAACCAACCCCACTCCCACACAGGTCCTTTCTGCATGCAGAGGCTCTGCCCCATGGTTCCCAATATCTGTTTTGAGCGTCGTTATCCTTCTGCAGGAAGGAAATGTGAATGTCACACATGGATTTTGTAGTAAATTACAAAGAACTAACTAGGAAATGGCTTAAAGTGGCTCTGAAGCAATCAGAGATCAGGCCAATGCTCTATCCATAAGATTACACTGCATCCTGTGGGAGTTTATAGTTTGCTCATCCACATCATTAGCTGACAATCTGACTCTTCAACATGTGAAAAGCTCATCATTGTCTTTTGCCTTTTTTTCTGCCTACAACATTTGTTTTCCTATAACACTATGATGCCTTCAAAAAAGAGCAATGTGATCCTACTCCTTGGTCAGGTACACTCCCTAATCTGCCACTAAATCTCCACATTAGAAGCCACATGCTGCACTGCTATTCATTTTTGTTTAAGTGTAATCAAAGCATGAAGGCACATACATCCCAGAAGCATTAAAGGAGAGAAGAATACTCTGTCTTGCCCATTTCAAACAGCCTTTGATGTAGGTAATCTAGATGCAGATGAGTTGTTTCTCCTGACAACCATGTAACATGCACCTGGAAGAACATCCTTTAAAATATTCCACTAAAAGTCCTGCATTCCAGTGAAAAAAAAAAAGGAGACACAGCTGTGGATGATTAATATATTTGCCCACACCAGGAATGATTCAGTTGCACTGCCCTTAAGGTGTGTACTCACTGCCAATAACTGCAGGAAGCAATGATAAACAAATTCAAAGCATGAGATTACAACCTTGGAATAGAGGTTCTGCCAAATCATATACTGTAACCACATCATAAAGATTCTTCCTTCTTCTTGTGCTCTGTTGCTAAAATGTTTAGGTTCATTTACAATGATTTAATGAAAAGAAACTCACTGACACAGAGAACATATTCCTGAGAGATCCCAGTATGATTCTCATTTAGCACAGATTTCCATGTAACCAAAACCAGAAGTAGTGTCTGTTTATACTGCAATATTGCCTCTAAACTGAAAAACATCTATTATCATTTCTGGAGAAGTCAATCAGCGCCAAACACTCCAAACTAAGTCAACTTACTGCATTCAGTTTATCCACTTTCTTTTTTTCAGGAGCCTTCATAGTAGCTGCTAGAATCTCATCTCCTTTGAATTCCTTATAAAGCTCCAGTAAAGTCTCTCGGGTCTCTGTATTTGTGTTTTTCAAATAGTAAGATGGATCTAATTTTGCTTTTTCTTCATCTAGAGAAGATAAAGTTAAATCATTCAGAGTTAAAAATCATATTTTGTTATCCTTCAGTTTATTACACATTTAGTTAGACAAAAATATTCCATATATTATTTCTATTTTTTTAAGATAAAAAGGTCTGGTAACTGTATTTATTCAAACACATTAAACACAGTTACAACAAGCAGCAATGCCTAACACTAACAACAGCGTAACGTGAAATATAGCACAATAAATGCCACAATGATGAAGTACAGAGAAAGAAAAAAACCAACTTCAAAAGAACCAAAGCAAAAATGTATCTGAAACCACTAGAAATTATCTAAGTTTACACACATCTTCTAAAATTTTTATAAACAATAAAAGACAAGATAGAGTTGGGTACAAAATATCCAATATAAACTTCTGTGCTGAGTCTCCTCACTGAATTGTATAGCTTGTGATGCGACAAACCCAAGATCAGATTTTTAATATTAATAAAGGGGGCTGGTTGAATTGACTGTAGAATTTGATATTTTTTTAATATATTTTTTTTTATTTCTACAGTTTTTACTTGTTCTCTGTCCTGGTATGACTGTTTGCTGGACTTCAAATATACCATCTCTGAGCTAATATGCAGTTACTTTTAGTGGATAAACAGAAGGAGAGATAGTTGTTTGCATAAGTAGCAGTTTAAAAAAAAATAAAAAATACTTTAAAAAGATGATCACAAGACCAAGAAACTCATGCTATGATTAGAATTAGCAATTTATCTCATTAGAAACAGTTCTGAAGGAAACCACAAGGGCAAAGGAGAGAATTTCTTACCTTTGACAGTTTAATATTAAACAGGTACTACTAACCATTTAGCTATCAAAAAAAAAAATCACCAAAGAATTGAGAAGCAAATTTATTAAATCTCTAGAAAGGTATTTTAAAAAACCCATGTAATTATTCATATCATTAAAATAATTTGGTTACTATATTAGAAAAATCACTATCAATCTTTAACTTGGAAAATGTCTGCTGTTACCCGAACAGGATAGGCAATACATTGTTGACATCTAGCACACAGGTACAAGAAAATGCAAGTTTCCTTGTCCTGGTCTGGTACAAGGTTACTGGACCTTCTAGCAAATTATTTTCTCACCTCTTCTCACATCTCTTTCATCTACTCACTCTCTTAAAGGATATAGAAAGGATATGTTTGCACAACAGTTGATAGTGATGGTTAATGATTTCTCAAATCATATTTTTGCTTCAAAACTTACTAACATCTTTTGATGTTTCCACAGATTAATCATGTTTCCAAGAAGTTTTCAAACAGATGGATGTCCATCCAGATACCACAGTATCTTCTACAGAATTTGCGTATTTGATTGGAATTTTTCCAGCCTACCTTCAATTCATCCTTACCTGGGTCAATTACTTTTATGTTGTTCTTAACATGGAAGAAGTTCGAGACATTGAACTTATCCAGGTTTGTTGGATCCTGAAAATAATAATTAAAAATCTTAAAATTCAGAGAGTTTGGTCAGCACCTGTTCCATGTAACAGCCTAGTTTGAAAGACAGACACCACTCTAAGATATGAATAAGGAGAGAAAGTATAACTTCCATACTTCCCAAACCACAAAAAGATTAAAAAAAATGTAAAACAATTGACCCTAAAGTATATCAGCAAAGAGCCTGTTCACAGTAGGCAACCTGAGGATCTGGAATTTAGTCCCAAACATAACATTATGAGTATTTTTTCCTACAGAGGCTACTAACAGAACTAAGCTGAGTCTATCCTACCCTAGTGAGAACAAGGAATGAGCTATCTTCTCCTATTTATAGCAGTGTGCCTGATTTGCACATGCTCTGTGAACTTCTATAATATCCTTCAAAATACAAATAAAGCCCAGAGCAAGTGTTTGCAGTCAGAATTGGTTTTTGTTCCTCTAGTGAAACCTGTACGTACAAAATTACATTTAAAATGTAAATAACAATAATTAAAAAGGCCCAAAAAAGTGTTTTTATTGAGTGACCACTCAGGGAGAACAGCAAAAACACAGAGTCCATTAGCTGTGAGTCTTCATACTATCTCCAGGCAACTTTCTGCATCACTCTGACCTTTTGTTAGAGAGTGAGACAAGGAATGCCTACTGGTGATCTGCATTATACTATTATTAAACAGTCCCTAATCCTCTTCATACAATGACTTCAAGGTTTTGTCCTCAAGCTCCTCTGCAGCACAGAAAGGTCAAAATATCAGTCCAGGACAACCAGTCATTTCTGGAAATTCTATCTTACAAAAACCAACTTGAAATGTAGACATCAAAACATGGACTGACAAAACAAAGAGAAAACTTATTTTATCCTTAGGACCTTGCTTAAGGAACAGATAATCTCTAAAGAAAACTGAGGAATAAGAAATTTGGGCTTGTTTTTAACTATTTTTCATGTCCTCTGACAGGCACTTAGATGTATTTATTATTTATTACCTCCCATACATATTTATGTCTGTAAGCACAGACATTACAGCCTTGCTCTCTGACAGTCAACAACATGCAGAGAAAGTTTGGAGAAAGGGCTCAGGCTTGTTTCCAGAAGGCAAGGGTTATGTTTGCCATAATACCCCTCAGTAATCATGAGCTGCAGCTTTCCCAAACACAAATCATTGGCTACATGTAAGTGTACCACACCACCTCAGAAAGTGAAGGGAGTAAGTCTTGCTTACCCTTTCCAAGAAAGGAGAAAAAATAATCTGGCTATTAATATTAACAAGAGACAAATGGATTTATAGCAATCCATGTGTCTGCTGTTCATGGCAAAGCTGAAGGGCAGGACTTTTCATAGAGGGAAGGCAGCTGACAGAAGTAAAAATGGATCACAAGACATGTTCACTATATTCCTCTAAATGACGCTTCATGATTTACTGCCTAATGATTCTATGATTTATTGATTGTTTAAATACAAGGACATCACAAATGCCAATACCTTATGAAACCAACTGTTTTGTGCTCAGGATACTGTAAGTCAGATTAGTTCAAACTGTTTCACAGCCACAGTTCATTCCAACGTTTACCTGGCTTAACCAGCCTTACTGCAGGCATTGAGCAACTCCAGCAAAAATACTTTCAGTCTCCTTCCCTGGAAAGGATTTCCCAGGGCTCTCCACATCACCAATAACCTCCCTATAGGCAACATGTTGATCATGGTACGAAGGATGGCAGAGACCACAAGGTATCTCCTGCTCCTTGCAGACCATAGCTGTCATCTGCTTTCTGTGAGACACAAAACAACTCCAAGCCGCAGCACTGAGATCAAGGTCCTCCACATGAGGTCCTTCATCACATTCAGGTGGGTCATTTGCTCAAACAGAAACCTCCCCAAAGGTTTTCTTGCATCAGAATCAGGACTTTTGGCAAAGCAGGAGTCTCACCATGGCATCATGAAGACAGACAACCCTTTCACCAACTCCAAAACCAATTTCCCAACATCAGTGGGAAAAAAACCGTCAAAAATGGTTCCTTGGGTTGAAATTTGAATGTCATTTTACATGATACCTAAGACAAGCACTTGACATATTGATTTCTCCCTCTAAAATACAGCAACATGATACAATAGGACACATTTTATTTCAATTAGTTTGAGTAGAATTAGGTAAATGTGCACACACAAAGTGCAAGAGTACTGCAGTGAACATTAAGTGAAACACAAGACACCATTTGCTGTTGCAGCGAATGCAACATTGCCTGTTTGTTTTCCTCTGGGAGACCGTAGCTTGGCCAGTCACCGAGGTGAACACCAATATGATGGACAGCAAATGGCTTTTATTACCACATGGCGTACACTTATATACTCCATGCCCTTCGTGTACGCCCCTTTCTTACTGACGTAGCAGAATAGAGGGCCTATCATGTCACACCCCGCATGCGCCTAATAGAACAATTTGCTTCTACCACCTCAAAGAGCAGAAACACATCTGACCAGTCCAACCTGTGCTGCAGAAGACACAAACCTTTCTTTACTGATGGTACTGAGTTCTACAACACAAGACATACACTTTTTAAAGGTAAGTTTTTTATGTTTCAGAAGTGCACATGGTCTTTGAATAAATCAGGAAGAAAACTGTCCAAAACACTAATAATCAGTCTACCGAGTTCCTCTCATCACATCCACAACAGTTACTGGGCACAGAATCAGAGCAGTCCAAGCAAGACACCACAGGGTTGGTTGTACACACACATCTTCATCATCAAAGCCTTTAGCTCTAATGAATTAATGTCCCCTCCTGGTCAGAGAAAGGCTGGAGTCATAGGGATGGCTTCCAATTCTGCTCAGATTAAGGCCTAGAGCCCAAAGGACTAAAGACATAGGTTCTGTTTAAGTGCCCAGAAACCATAAAGAAGGATGAACTACCTTATTTTTGTTTGTCTTAGCATGTTTAAAAACATGTGCTAAACTGCCATGTAGCAGTTTCAGGGTTTTCCTTATTAAGGTTATAAGCTATTAACTTTACACATTACTTGGTCTATTACAGACTCCAAAGGGTTGCTAACTACCACAACTATTAAAAGTCTCTTACATAGCGTTTTCCTCAAAGATAAGCTCTGGAAACAATTAATCTCAAGTGTTATTCCACTTTATTCCCCTCTTATCATTGTCCAGTTTCGTCTACTTAGGGAACCACTTAAACTCCATTAATTGTAAGCATCATACACACAACCACCAAAAATCAGGTTAAAACAAACACAGTTCAAAACTGTGTGATTTCTTTGAGGTCTGATTCCTCTCTTGCCATTTGGTTGGCCGTGCTGCATCCCTCATTATCTTTAAGACTGTTACCTTTATACTCTGAACCAACACACCTCTTTTTTACCTACCACTCTGCACAGGTGCAGGATTCACCCTCAAAGAGCCATCCCTCACCCACAATCGAGAGAAAATGTACTCTTATCTCCTGTCACACGAAGAGCAAATGAGAAGTAGCTGAGGAGTGAAATATCAATTAACAGTGTGAGCTCCGCTCTCTCCACCTCAGCTCATTAGCTTTGCTTCCTGCCACAAATGCCAGCGGGGTCCAACAGCTTGTCGGGAACCTTGTCCTGTCTGTGGCTGATTAGATTATACAGAAACAATGAAACTGACGTAACAAAGCACATAACAGAATGAGCCTTCTTTCCCTTCTAACAGCAGCATTCTGCTTGCATTCTACTCAGCCTTTTTTTTTTCTGTCTATTTACTTCTGCCTCCATTTGTGTGGTGTAAAGCAGACACATGTGAGTCTGCATCTACCAGCAGGGCTGCCATCAGAGAACTGCATCTGTCTGCACTGGCACAACAGGGCTGGGGGGAGCTTACAGCAAATCCTCAAGTAAAGAGGAACATGTCTCTGCTTTCCCTACCTGCCAGCACTGCTGCTGAGCAGAGCCACATTCTCATTAACTCCTCTGCCCTGCCCAGCAGTACCTTCTAATTGTTTCCAGAGCAGGAATAGTTTCTAATGTATGCTCACAGATTTGAAAGCCATGGGTTTTGGTTTGTGAACAGAGACACACTGTAGGATGATGAATTGCAAGGAGATAAAGGGGAAATTGTTCTTAGCTCCTCTGAATACTTCCTACTAAATGAGAGGTGAGAGCAGGGTATTGCAGCATTCTTATCTTGCTCTCCTCAGGACTCTCACACTGGTGATGGGAAGAAGTCCACATGGCAGTTAGAGCCCACCACCACGTCTCAGCAAAGCACTACCTGACCATGTTCCTCTCTGTGCACGTTGCGCAGATGCTTCAATTTCTTTTCTTCAGACTAAATAGCCCCACTCCTTCAGCTTCTCATAAAGGCTTGTTCTCCAGACCCTTCACCAACCTTGTAGCCCTTGTTTGGACCCACTGTTGTGTGCATTTCTGTCATTATCAGCAAGATATTAAACCAGAATCCATGACATCTTTTGCCTGAATAACTACATTCCAGCAGGATACAGTATTATTCTTTACCTCTTGTGCTGAGGGAATGGAGAACATTGCCATATGCTGATGAAAACCTGCCATGCTCTACCCCAGGACATTTGGATTTCAACAGGGGAAAAACCAATTTCTGTACAAGTAAGTGCAGGAAGCACCATGGATTCTTTTACGAAGAGAAGCACAACACAAACCTCAGTGTCACTAACAACTATAAACATGATTTTGCTTTTTTTCAGTTTCAGATTCAAAATAATTTGTTCATTTTAAGAAGTAAACTCAATAGCACCAAGACAAATAAACAATTGCCCAAATCAATGTGACCAGCTGAGATGGTGGTCACCAGAAAAGATAACAGGGATGGATTATGATTAGTCTTCAAATAGTGATTAGCACCGAGAACAGAATACAGACTTTTATGCAATTGTCTCTCCTCTGGAAAGAAGAGTTTTGTTTTGAATTATACAGCCATAAGGGAGAGGTCAAGTTTGAGGTCAATTGCAATTCTAGTGACAGAACATCTCTTTCAGCTGCAGGATTGCCCTTTATGAATCAATAAGGAAAAATGTAATCACACAAATAACCTGCAAACATACATTATTAACATTTTCCATTTAACTCATTGAATTTCACTACCAAACACAGGTACCCCATCTGTTTCCTAGGACATTCAGAGGCATTCTCTGGAAATGCTATTTTCTACTGCTAAACACAACCATTACAGACAGTCATATTCAGCTGTTATTGCAAAGCAAATAATGTTTATTATAGCAACTTCCTTTTTGTCCAAACAGCAAGGTCAGTATAACCAACTCAGTCTCAATTCCAGCGCTCTCAGATACCTCAGTACTCGATTTAAACAGAGGAACAGGAAAACAAAAATTTCAACACAGAACTGAAAGGGTTTTAAGAGATGGGGGATTTAGGATGGAGCTCTAGAGCCACAAACTGAAACACAACAGATTGCAGTCCTGACCTCTGGCTGAGAAACAAAGCCACAGGTGGTAAAGCTTGGCAGCATGAAGCCACCACGCTGCCTGCAGTCCTGTCAACAAGAGAGCCTGTAGAGGGGACACTGGTCTGTCTTTCAACAATGTACATGAATTTAAAACTATAAGAAAATAACAACATATTTCCACACCACGCATACATAATCAATCTGACCGCTTAGGTGAGTCACACCACTTCAGTTTGCATTCTGGCCTCAGCAAAGCCTGTCAGGGTAGGACAGCATTTGAACAAGAGAAATCAGGAATACTTGTGGAGTGCATTAAATGGTTCTTACTCCTCATTCAGCACTCTGCAGCCATTGTAGCTTGTTGGCTGAAAATCCTTTTTTGAAAATAAATAAAATTAAGAACTAGTTGGGTGAATGGTCAAACTTTAGCTGGTTAAAAGCATTCAGACAGCCACATCTTTTCCAGTGCAATACCAAGATGGGGGTGTCTTTGCGATTTCTAGGCTTAGTAGGGAAGAACATACCACAAGATAGCACGCTAGAGGAGGTAACAGCAACAACCCACAATGAGTGGTTTACTTAAGAGGAACCATCTACTCACACAGTACAATGATCCTAAGTAGATGTGAGAGATGGACAGTGATGTAGAGCTGTGACTCCCTATAGCTGAAAGAATGACTGCACCAGTGACTGGACAACTATTATTATCTACTTCACCTCTGTTCACAGACATATTTCCTCAAGTTAGGAAACCCAACGTGTCAAGAACAGAATGATGATAACAAATATTGATAAAAATCCACATAGGAAAAATCTGAATTGCTACCTGTTGCATTTTGATACCTGGGGGACTACAGCATCTGTTTGCTGCTATGAAAAATCAAAGGCATGTAACAGGAACACACTCATTATACACACATTCAATTCCAAACCTACAGAACATACCAAAATATTGTGAAATCATTGCAAACTTCAATTATTTGTTCAAAACAATTTGTTTTTCCATACTAATGCACAGAAACATTTTTAGTCACTCACTTGGTCTTTTTTTACTGTTCCAAATCCATTAGCAACCATGCAGCTACATTTAAGTAACATTCTGTTGGGAGCTTTCAATCTGGAAAGGCTGTTTTTTACTTCCATTAGATTAAAAACATTTTACTTTGTTGCATTAGCTTCAACCACCACAAGCCCAAAGGAATAGAGGAAAAATATTTATAAACATGCTGTTCAGTGCTGAGGAATAGGAAACAAGGGATATATTTCATTTAAATGTAGAGATACATGAAAAATATTTTTCTATTCAAGATAAACTGTATTAGTCTCGGTTATTGGCAATTAACTGTTCGTGAGATACGTACTAACTCATCATTCTAATAATAACGATCCTTGAATTGCATTTTGAAATCATGCAATCTTAAAACATGGACTCTTAAACAGACGTTTTAGACCTTTTGATAATAAACTTAATCAATAAATAAATATATTTTACTCTTTCAATTGCACAACACGGTTTTAATTTAACTTTTAATTTTGTTAACGTGGACTTTTTTTCCCCACTAATTTATTAATTAGTAAAGTACCAACATTGTTATCTTTTCAGAAGAAAACCCTCAGCCCTCTAGTTTACTCCTTATTTTACTCTATATTTAGATAAATACTCAGTAAGAAATGCTTTTCTGAACTTTAACTCTTTCAGACATCTTCAAAAGGGAAAGTGTTTATGAACACTAACTTGAAGTCTTAATGTAACATGCTGACTTCCTACAAGTTTATGTGCCTTACACTCTAAAACATGTCTCTTTTGGGAACACACACCACCTCTTGTTGGCCATCTAGAGCTGAAGATGATCGATGACATACCATGACATATCTTTACCTTCCCTTTTTTTCCCCAGTAACACTTCTCTTAAGTCTAACAATAAATCAGAGGAGTTACGGCAAATTTTTGCATAACATTAATACAAAATACTCCAAAATCTTATAGTTTCATATCTAAAACTTACAATTATGCACAAGATCATATGTTCACCTTAACACAGTGACCAACTGAGCAATCCCAAATGCATTTGTGATTTTCATATGGCACTCCTGACTTTTTCTGGGCTCCTTATTTCACAGCATCATAGAATCATTAGGGATTGGAAGGGACCTTAAAAGATCATCCAGTCCAAATCCCCCTGCCAGAATAGGATCACCTAGATCACGCAGGAACATGACTGGGCAAGCTTTAAACATTTCCAGAGGAGACTCCACAACCTCCCTGGGCAGCCTGTTCCAGTGTTCTGTCACCCTCACCATGAAGAAGTTTATTTTCTTATTTATGTGGAACCTGCTAAGCCCCTGCACTTAACAAAGCTTAACAACCTGCTTATCTACAAGGCACACAATTACCACACTAGAGTTTGCTCAGGCTCTAGGTTACATGGCATCTTTGCGGCTCTTCTAGAAAAATTAAAGAAAACATAGCAGCTCCCCATATACTCATCCCCAAGACACACAGAGGCAAAGTTTCTCTGTTCAATTTGTATAGATTCCTGCTAAAGCAATGTCCACAACAACATTTGAAACCTTGTAAAAAAGCAATACAGTAAGACATATAACAGAGAAATCTTTACCTGCAGCGTCACAATGTCCTGCCGGGTGAAGGGCTCATCTGTCAAAAGGTCTTTGTAGCTCTTCGGTTTGATGTTCAGTTGTTCAACAGCCTAACAGTCAGTCAAAAGATAGATGCTCTGAAAATTGGATTCTAATGTGCAAATTACAAGTAGTGCCAGTGAAACCTTAAGGTTCAAATGATAAAAAAACCCCAATTTCACACTCTGCTCACAGCTGCAGTATTTGCATTGTGTGCTTTAGCAAATGAGCAGGTTTTACCCTACAAAACTCAAAAGGTTTGTGTGGTCTGCTTTTATCTTCAGAAAAGGACCTTGCAGTCTCCATTCCATAGTTACACACAATGTGTTAACCAGATTCATCATAAAAACACTGCCAAAATTAAAAAACATCTTGCTTGCAGTTTTCTAGCCATCTTAGGGATGGTGTAACACAGGAGCTTTAACACAAAGTATATATCACCCTGCTTGGGTAAGACGTGTGTGCCAGGCCAGCCAGTACAGCAACAGAGCTGCATTAGCCCCTCATGCTCTGTCCATCCTGACTGCTGCACGCAGCCTGTAGCAACACTTCTGTTCACCTGAGAACATTAAACGATGCAAAGCAGCAGCAGTGAGCTATTTCATCATGAGAATAAATCTTTTGTCATTATGAAAAAATACATCATATGGACACAATTATGGAGATTGACCTACAAAAAACCTTAATCTCATTCACCCAAGTGTTCTCTGTTGTCCCCAGATAAAAGCGAAAATATTTTTCTAGTACCTCCAGGTCCATAAATCAAGTCTATGCTTATAGGAACCTGATAGATGCTGTTACCTGTAGTGGGAAACCACATGAGAAACAGTCCCCCACTTGGCACAGCTTATTTAGGAAGCCCTGTTACTATGAATTGTAGCAAACTGAGCAGTGGTTTTATAACACTGACAAGCATTTAACAAAGACTACTCTTACAGGTTTTCTCATCTTTTAACCACAGCAATCAAAGCATCATGCTTCCTGAAGAAAAAAAAACAGTAAATACTTTCTATTTTAACCTAATCTTGACTGCTCTCACAGTCAGAACAAAGACAGTTCAACTACAAATGGACAAGTTCTCAAAACCATGATGAATCCAGCCTTTTCCCTGATTACAATGGTTTCAGCTTGTTCTTTTCTCAGTATCTGAATGCCCTACTGGAATTTCACATCAATAAACTTTAAAAAGCAGATGTTTTGCTGTTCAGACTTTTTGGATGAGGGACCATTAATTGAAGGAATTGTTTGATTTATTTGAAAACTACATCTTGCATTTACAGTAAGGATTATGCAAACAAGTCACAACTAAAACTCCATCTGGGTTCACACAACGGTTCAGAAAACTCCAGTAAAAATGCAGTTCAGGTGTTAAAGTATTCTCTCCGATCTTTCCAAGCTCCAGTTAAAATACTCTTTCATTCACTGATATAAATGGAAATGAGGTCATTCGTGTTTTGGTCATGATTGTATCAGAAACAGAAAATTTGCCTATTGACTTGACTGAGAAGCACATAAAACCTACTCATTCTGGTCCACAAGATCAAATGCATGCAGCTTAACTTAGGAAAAGGTTTTCCAAATATCTTTAAAAAGGTATTCTAAGGTTAAGTCAGTTCATATCATTCTACTTTGATTTCCCTGGATGTAAAACAAGAATTAAACTTCCTTATCATTTTTGTGGACTTGAATGAAACGCATCAACAATAAAATACTAATAACTAAATGCAACAGAGAACCTACCTCGTAGGCAAACACATTTCCAGTTGTCTTGATGGCCACAATATGGGAGTTATTGGTGAATACAGTAAACAGCACTGGACAGTGGTATTTACCTGATGGAGGGGGAAAACATTGAATTTTGGCATGCAGTCCATGCAACTGTTTGGCAAAAGCTCGTTTTCGTTATCTCTGTGAAACTGACATTTATTTTTAATATAAAGTGTAACGTCAGTGTGTGTGTTAACCAGTGCCAAACAGAAAAAGTAACAGTTGAGAGAACTATAAAGGGTAATGAAAATGCAGTTTTGAAATCTCCTGTCTTCAATGCCCCAACACACAACTCTGTCCAACTTTCTTGATACCTATGAAGCACCACAATAGAATTGTTACTGTTGTAACCTCTACTGACAGCATGAGCCTCTATCTTGTAACATAGAACCCAGTGCCCTATTTTCAGTGCTGTTCCTGTGAATAGAAGTTTAGCTTGTATCCTACAAAAAAGTTCACAGGAGCTCTTGTATTTTTAGGAGAGAAGAGCATTTTGTATTCAAACGTGGCAAGCTGAACGCCATTAAATCAGAACATGTTATTCTATAAGGAACCCAGCGTCTGCTCTAATCAAGCTGTGAATTTTCCCAGGAAGGTCAGCATAAATATTAAGCATCTCAACAATAAGCAAATTGATGGAAAGCAACATACAAGGAAAAATGCCTGGATATTCTCAGCAGAAAGCAATTAAAAGGTTATTAACATTGATCAGTTTGTGAGAGCTGGTGGTTTGGGTGAGATTTTTGAAATAGGTTGGGCAGATTTAGTTGGGTTTCTTTTTTTTTTTTTGTAATTATCATCTGAACATCAAAACCAGCAGGGGAAACCAGAACACAAACTGCTCACAGCACCTGCAAAGCCAGGAGAAGCAAACACCTACAGAGCATTTACCATTAACTGCTCAGCCAGAGGAGAGACTGACCTCCAGCACACAACTGCAAGTGAAAGCTGAGCACTGTTTCTGTTAATGTCACCAGAACTGAAGGAAAGTCACCGCCTCAAGCGCCTGAAATTCAAGAGTGATTTTAGAAAGGGACTTTTGGAAGTGACATCAATTGGGTATGGCCTAACTGATGGATACAGAAACACACTGGTGAAACGTGAAGCCTCACTTCAGCTACATAAAAAAAGAGCAAACCATCGTTTTCCAGTTCTAGCAGAAGCTGAGCTGCTGGGGGCACAGGCCGGTTGACCTGGATAGAAGGTACTTAGCTAAGGAGGAGTCATTAAAAGCAAAATACTACAATATCTAAAGACCTCTCTTATCAAAGAGGCGTGAACAAAGACCCTACATACATAGTAACTGTTGTAAACGTTAAAATTTAAATACAAGTTTGCTGACAGACAGAAATGCAGCATTTCACTCCTCGTCTTTTGTTGCATTTTCCTTTGATCAGATCATGACACATTGCACACCTTTTTAAGAAAAAAGTTTCTTGGGCTGCATAGCTGCCATTACTTCTTAGCTCTATGAACTGGACTTTCTTAAGATATCTTTCAAAACCCTTGACCACACTAACTACTGATTAGTTTTAGCACCCTTTCTTGAGACAGCTGGAACAAAAAAAGAAGAAATCCATCAGCTACAGAACAGACTTACCGTTCATGGACTTTGGTAAGATAAGGGGACACACGCTCCAGGAGTTTATTCCTACCTAACCCTTGTCACTCACATTTCAAAGAAATAATTACCTGCTTTGTAAAAGATGAAATCATCTTCACTCTTCTCTTATCCCTAGCATCCTTAGATAGTAGATTTTATATCTTTAAGTCTACAGAAATAAAACTCAAGACTGCTGTCTGTGTTGCTATTAATAAAATCCCACATGTTCATTTAAGCCTAACTCATTTTCCAAACAAAAATTTGCTCAACACCAAGTGAGCAGCAAATATTGCCAAAGGCAATAAAAAGAAGAAAAATAAAGATAACATATTACAGAAATTTAGCCTTTTCTGAAATTCTTCCTTAAACAGTATCTTACTGCAGTATTTGTTTGCAATAGTAAAGTGAAATTTAAATAATTTAAAGGTCCCCAGTGTAAAGAAAAACACAAGTAGAACTTTGAAGGTAAACATTTCACGGACGAGAAGCAGCTCTCGGCTCAAAAAATAAAAAGCATTATAGAGAACACGAGCTACATAACTTTACCGTGAGTAAGACAACTCAGGATTTATTAAAACAATCATAAAACTCCCCAAAAACCCAACACAGAAAATTACTACACTTACCTTCACTGTTTTTAGCAAAATTCAGCTTTATAAGAGATTTGGCATCCAGCTTCTAAAGAAAACAAAGCATTAAAAAAAATTAATCACAACAGAATTTAACAATGGAAATAAAAGGGAACAGTAACATCAGTGTTGGGATTTTAATAGTACATAATTTATTAATAATATATTGCAATTGCCTGACTCAGAACCCTGGGAATTTAAGTCTCAGACAGCTCACAAAAACAAGGCTCATGAAGCCTGAGAACCAGGATACATTTATTCACAGCACTGCAGTCTGACACAGGACATTGCTAACCAGAGTGAATAAGCCTGAGAAGTTCCACAACTGTCTCAGAACAAACTGAAAGGGAGGTTTGCATGAAAAGCTTAGGCAAAGATTGTTGCTGCCGATCAGAAGTGACAGTTCAGAAAGGATCTTTGATCAAAGTCATATAGTTAGCAAACTATTCTAGCAATCAAGCTCACCACCTTTTCTGAAATAACTATGATTTCTCTTCAGGAAATGTGTAGCAGAGTCCACATGATAACCAGCAATAATGAAAAGAAATGGAAGCACGGATTCTCTGGAGAGGCACTTTGTGTGATAAAGGTTGTTCCAAGAGGGATTTTTGGCCACTTCATCCCCAGACAGCAATTCCACAGAAGAGGAAACTTAGAGGGCAGCCAAGGTTGCTTTCTGCTCTCTAGAGAAAACACCATAAACTAACTAAGCCAGCATCTGCTCCACCACGCTTCACCAGAATGTCTATGGCTTTCTTTCTGATGTGTTCTCTCTGGAGGGGCTTCCTGTCACAGGGAGGGAAGAGCTATCAGGCTGCAAAACACTACTGGGTCTCTGGCCTTCTCCCTCTCCACAGCCTTCCCTAGGACCTGAAACCAAATTAACAGTGAGCAATAACATGGCAGGGCAGCCTCTAATACACCTGTCATTCCATAGGGTCATGGGGCATATTGCTGGCATGATGGGCTCACTCTACCAGCACAGCCCATCCCAAAAGTCAGGGAGCACCTGACTGGGGTACCCAGTTGGAGACAAAGTTCAGCCTAGCAAGGCTGAGTCAGGACATCATATAAAAAAATCCAACAGTGTTTTTCATTGTAGCAGCTGTCAGAGACAGTTTTGCTGCCAAATTGATTGCTAAAAGCACACACTGTGCAGGCCTTCTAAAAGAAACAATTGGTTCTCTTCTCAAAACATGCACCTGAACAGATTAGAGAGGCTTTTATAACCCAGAGAGCTCTTTATAAACAGTCGTAAGAGGTGATCTGCCAGCAATGGTGCCAATGCTGCTACTTCAATCATCGTGACAAAGAGCGATAAAATCATGGGAAGCCAAGTCAGTGGCTTCTCCTGCCTAATCAAAATCTGTATTCTTGGTTTGGAAAGGACACACTATGACAGCTGGACTAATTCATTTATAGGAAGGCACTTCTCAATTGTTTTCAGCCAAATGGCAGACTCATTTGCTGCCAGAAAGGTAACCATCTAAGTGATTAGTAAGACCACCATTGAGGGCTGGTAAGAATAAGATAGGAAGGGAAAAAAGACTAGGTGAGGTTATAGTGAGTTAGGTGATGTAAGGCCAATACCAGTTTTTCCTTAAGTGGATTCTCAAAAACTAACCTCTAAGACCCCAACACCTGCACATTGCTGTGGTACAAAGAAAGACAAGAAAGTCAACAGCAGCTTCTGAATCACGAAGTGAGCACAGAGCTTTATTCATTTGTTTACATTTTCACAAGAACAAAATTGTCAAAGAAGTAGTAAGGGAACAGCACAGTTGCCAAAATGAACATAAGATGCAGGCCAGATCTGTTCAACCTAAACAACTTATGAACACAAAGCAGCATCCATCTGTGCACATGTTGTGCAACAGCTCAGAAACTACGTTCCAGAAAAAGCTCCTTTAGAAATACCACTCCTGGAAACACTGATAATTGGAAGGAAGTCTTTTGAATTATTCTCCTGGCAGACCTGACATTTGTGAGCAGATCACCTCCAAATAAAAATGGAAATGGATCAGCATCACTGAAGATTCAGCTTTATATCTGGACAGAAAGTTAGTGGAAAAGACTGACTAAACTGCTGCATAGACTTTAAAGGTAGCAAAAAGCTGCAGTACAATGGTTTGTCTGTCGGCATATGATGCATCGTCAGAAGTGCTGCCAATTCCACAGACTCTTACTCCATACCCAGGGAGATTAGATGGTATTTTAAGTCATGTTTTTCCATAACATGGAAAAAGTTTAGGTTTCACCACCAGTTACTCACAGTCCACCAGCTGCTTGTGGTGGCATCTACTTGCTAGCAAGACCAGCACTTACACACACTTATACATCAACAGCAAATAAAATACTAGTGATATTCATATAACAAATGAAACTTCTATACTGAAGTGCCATTTGAAAGGTATAAACTTCTATTACCCCAGACTGGTCTCCTATCAAGCTGGTGCTGGAAAATATGACCTTGGCATGTCAGCTCATGTCCTGTGGAACAGCTCTGCACTTCAGCTCAGCTCACAACAGCTTTGTGCCTGAGCACTCCCACATATTTATCATAAGGGAACTTCCCTCTACTGATAAAGAATGTTGTTTGTGCAATGCATTCATAAAAAGGGTTGGAAACAGACCAAGAGCTATATGTGAGAAAATATGTGGGGGAAATACAATTAGGACAACACCTCAAAAGTATTTTAAGAAGCTGATTGACATGTCTTAATACATGGCTTAATAAATGGCAAGATGAGAGGGAGACTTAAGAGTTCTGTCAAAGGGAATCTGTGAAGCACCAGAACTGCAAAACCAGGCAATGATCTGTGACAAACGATTGCTGTGGCCTACAAAAGCAGCTCTGTGTCTGAGACTAAGCTGCAGGACTGGACAACGGCACATGGAGCAGCTGCAGAAGACGGAATCCAGCCCACACACTGGGACTTCCAGTAGGTTAACTTTTGAAAGACCTACATGTTACAAAGAAAATTATGAAAGAACTACATAGGAAATCTTTACCATATTTTTTTTCCTCTCAGGTTCTTAATTTCACATGAAAACAGGGTCATCTTGTGTGTGGGTGCATCTGCTTTTATTTATTCTCCACCAGAAGTCAAAGCCTTCCAAGCACCATCACAGTTTGTTGCCATGGATATGACCATTATGCTACCAGTTTTCATGGGAAGAGACAGCAGGAGTGAGTGAGCCCTAAAATGAGTTAAAGTACTTGTTTTCATATATTTATGATTATTAATAAAACATAAGAGATCAGATATGGCATACACAGCTGAAGGTCAAAACTATTTTCAACCCGCATCTCCCCTATACACACCTACCAGCCAGCTTCAGCCAGCGCAGAAAGCAAGGAAAAAGCAGTGTTTATTAAAAACACTTGATCTAATTAAAAATCTAAATTCTTAATAAAACCAAAAGGCCACAGGCATCTGCCACTTCCCCAAGGCAGAAAGAAGAGCTACATGTTCATTTCTAAAAATATTTTATGCAAGAATACTGGAAAGCAGACGCATTTCACGGCATGTAGTGCCAGCTGCTCCACAGCAAGGAAGGGACTAAAAAAACAAACGCAGAAACTGTGCAAGCTCTTTTCTCAGCTGACTCCTCTCTCACAGGCACACTTCCACAAAGGCAGCCAAGGCTACTTTTGGCCATGACCTACTTTCTTGCAGCAGCGAGAAACCCCACTGCCCCACGCGCTCTCATCTGTCAGCTGACAGCACTCGCTTCGGCAGGATCCCAAAGGGCAAGCATCCTTTACCAATACTCAAAGCAGGGGTTATTCCCACGCATAGGTTAGTGGGGCACTGTGGCAGCTCGCGGATGAAGCATGCCGATTGTTTCGAATTAAATCGTTCTCTGTCGTCGCTGCGTGTCTCATGAAGATATGACCTACAATCCCCACACATCAATTAGTTACACTCGCTGAATCTCTTTGGTCTGTGGCTGCATGTTCTTGTTGTTAATGAGGCTCTGACCCTGTTGGATATGCACCAGCCTGAAAGCAATCAAAATGGGCTCATTTGATTCTCTACCCACACACGGGTAGAGCTGGTGACGTATGGCAAGAGTTGCATTTAGTAAATACAGACTTTCCCGCTCTACCAACAGTAAGTGCATCTGTGTTACAATTGCTGCACTTGGGAATCAGACACCCTTCCAAACAGCCTCTAGCAGGTCACAATATCATCCAGTGAAGGTGTCGTGGGGGAAAAACTGATGTGTCATGTCTGAACTGGTTGACAACACAAGGACAAAATCACCTAGTGCTGGCATGGCCATCTGGCAGATTCTCATCCCACCAAAACCAGAGATTACCTCAGTTAGAACAGAAAGGCAATCGGGCACTGACAGTAAAACACAATATTGCCTACCAAGCACCAAATTTACAACAGTACATGAATTTTGTATTGAATACTTTGATTCCTTTAAAGATGAGACCTGCTATTCTTTGCATACAGCCTCCATTTTAAGGAGCTCCCTTGGGGATATGCATTGAATGAACAGTACTGGAATAACTCCATGTACAATGATATTCAGATCTTGTAGATGGATTTGATGATTATAAAAGGCATGGGAAATCCTCAGCAAGTCTATGAATTATGGGAGCGTCACTGGAACCAGCAGCAATCTTTTAACCAGATAAACCATGTTTGTGTAGTTTATTACTTCATGAAAAACTTGGGGTCAGCAGCCAAGAGGTCTGAGCAGCCTCATGAGTCAATGTATTGTGTCTAGGTTCAGTTCAACAGCAAAAATTACTTAAAAATATTTATCATATGTCTATATACATTCTAAAATTTACCCTCAATTCAGATTCCTGGATCAAACTGCTATTTCACTGCAGATTTCACCTACTACTGAACTGGAATGGAAAGGGACACAAAAGATCCTTCATTACCACTGTATTTCCATATTTAGATTGTAATTAAACTGACACCATATGGTCACCAAAGCCTTGTCCAGAGAATCGTAAAGCTCTGTTGAAGAGTACACAAACAGAAATTACCATGAGAAAAAGATGTACGATTTCACCTGCAAGATTAAACCTACAGGCTGGATGTAGTCAGATTTCTAATGATCCAGAGATCCACAGACAAACACAACATGCTTCATGGAAAAGAAAGCTTTGCAGAAGCATCAGAAAGCTACTCTCTGATTTTAGTGAAAAACAGGCAAGGAAGGATCTGTGGGAAACCTCATGCTGCATCTCATTTAGGGCTAGAATGTTTCACAGCTGCTAGTTTTTCAAGAGTCACCATTGCAAAACCCGATCCAATGTGCACAATTCCACCAAAACATGGAAAATGAAAGAGAAGAGACCATCTGTTTGGTCTGTAAAACCTGTAAGTACTTTTTGCTGTAAGGGAAACAATGCATTAGGAATAATCATAGAATCACAGAATCATTAGGGATTGGAAGGTACCTCAAAAGATCATCCAGTCTAATCCCCCTGCCACAGCAGGATCACCTAGACCAAGTTGCACAGGAACACATCCAGGCAGGGCTGGAACATCTCCAGAGAAGGACACATTTATGCCTGTGCCCAGAACTGGCTTCTGGGACAAAACACCACCCATCATCACCACCATCAGCAAGGCGTGAAGGAGGCCCAGCAGCTCAGTGACTGATGAAATGGAGGGCTTTAAAAGATTCCTTTTAATAAAATACTTGAATGGTAATTCTAGGCCCTCACTGCTTCCCAAAGATACAGGGAATTGAAAAATAAATACCCATTTTAGGACAGATAAAGGCTGATCCTTAGTGGTGCTGGATGCACAACGGTAAAGCACAGAGATACAACTCTGGAAGAGAAACATCCATCTATTCTTATGTTTGTCAGCAACAAAGGAGATGAGAATGTTTCAAAAAACCCAAGAAAAAGTGTGTCATCATCAGCCTCACTGGGACCTTCAGCCCCCAGATTCCTGTGTGGTTTTTACAGCCATTCCCAGTTATGACATACAACCTTCTGGTTATTCCTTTGGGCAGGAATCACGTCCTCAGTATCCAGGGGCCTTCAAAATTTATGGTCAGTGGTCCAACATTAACTTGTTTAGACTGCTGACTAAAAGCTAATAATTTCTGATGCAAATGAGGTAAGACGAGATGGTTCAGTCGCTGCATATTGAAGAGTTCATCTCATTCAAAGTGGATTCTAGGCACTGGAGCAGCAGCCTGTGTCTGCAGCCCCCAGACAAAAATGCACCTTGAGATGCTTAATGATGGTGGTTGTTACCACCCTTGCCTGAAAGGCTGCTCCAGGCCACAGAAATACAAAATTCAGCAATAACATTCAGCTGGAAACAGAGGAAAAAAAAAGAGAGAAGGAAGAGCCACTGCTCATCTTGGCTAAGTTTCATTTATAATTAAGTGTGTACCTGCTGCTGAAATAGCCCAAGCTATCAAAAAATTAACATATTCTGAAAGCACTTTTCGTATCACAACACATGCACTGACACTGTTTTCTGTCCCACACTGTTGGGTGTAATACATCAGAAGTGTTATCAAAGTATTTCAGGAAGAGATTAGAAAATATTCCCACCCCTGTTCTGGGCATTCACACAGATTTTATTGTGTATGATTAAGATTAACTCTGTTCAAAGAAGATAAAATTATTAAACAGATGTGGAGAAAGACAACTATGACCATGTAAGGTACTGAGAACTTCAAGGCAAAGAAAACATCTGACAGAAAAATACAAGCCTCAACAAGAAAATGTCAAGAAAGCATTAAGTTCCCCTGTACCAAACACAGAGATGTAAATATGAACAGAGAGAAGCACAATTTTGGCACAAATATGAACGAGACTAAGCTGGTCGAACCCACAGTTTACAGAAGACACCTATCAGATGAAAAACCATCAGAAGAACCTCTCAGCAGCCACAGCAGGAAAAAAACAAACACTGTTTCAAGCCGAAGCATGCAGTGTGCAAAGCAGACTGGGAGAGCATCGAAGACCTCAAGAGTCTGCCAGGTTTTTGTTCCTCATCATTTCACCATTCTTTCTGCAATGCACGAAAAACCAACTAAGCTGGATTTGTGTGAATCATTTTTCAACAACAAAGCTTCCCTTAGTTTGATTTCTGCAAGCTTTGTTCTCTGCTCAGTAATAAACTATTACTCACTCAGAACAAAACTCTATTTCCACCCCCCACTGAAGCTTTTCTTATAAATAAATAAGAAAAAAACCCTCCCTTCTTCACTCCAAATGTACAGGGAAAAACACATCAAATTTAACAAAAGGTGGGAAAAGAGGGCAATTGATATTTAATTTCATGCAATATCTGAAGAGTTTTAACATACAAATGATGAAATACACTTGGAATTTTAAAGCTGAAGATGTGCCGAGTTCTTCCAATGTGCATGAAAAGGGTTCTCTTGAGAAGAATTAAAACTCTGATTTATACATCAGTTATGCACCAGCCAAATGAGATCTGAAGTTACTGATCCACCTAAATGAACTCTCATTTCCAAATATGCAAGAAGAAAATTTAGGAGACTACTCAGCTTTCAGATGCTGTGCTCTGATGTTGAGAACAAAAAAAAAAAGGAATTTAGGAATTCTATGTAATGAAAAGTATCTCGATTGGTCACAGTATTTTGTTCATCATTAGATTGTTCCAGACCTTAAGATATGAAAAATTAACGTGGAGATAAGTCTCCCTATAAAGGGCTGCACAGCATTTTCCTCTCAGTAATTTTTATCTAGACCAACAGTGAAAATGTAAAGCATGAGTAAAGCAGAATCTCTGTGAAAACCCTAAGAGTAAAGAAAACTTTTCAAGAGAAAAGATGAAAAGTCACTAGCTGCAGTGTGCCATCTTTAGAAGCTCAAGATCCTACAGTAGTGCTACCACCATGCTGCAGAAAGGTCTGAAAATGCAGAACAGTGACCATTACCTACAGCTACATCACTTTCCTGACAATGTACTCCAACAGCAACTACTGCTATGCTGGCAGGAAAGAGGTCAAACCATGAATCCTTGTCTGATGACATCCATTATTTGCTGCTCATTATCTAGAAACATCCCTGGAACAACACAATTAAAGCAGCAATCTGCAGTAAATTACCACATGGACCATATGAACTGAGTTAAAAGCCATAGCTGCTGTTGATTTAGCCAATATGGGTCATATGAAACTTGAACTTGTCCTCTCCCCTACTCAGACCAGAGTCCTGTTCAACTCAGCTCAGTGTTGGATGTGTTTTCTTTGTGACTGTGATCTTGACACCTCTAACTCAGCAATGTGTGAAGCTCATGCAACCCACTTAGAATTTGTTCCTAAAGGACACCACCCCTGCACTGATGACTTGATAGAAGGGAAGTTCAATTTGTAGTGAACTATAAAGCCTTGGATGGAATTTAAACTGTACTTTAACACCTGCTCCTGCAGCACTTGATATTGTAATTTTTTACTCAGAGTATTGCAAAAGAAAAAAAATACCTCTTCTCACTAAGTTCACTTCTCAGGGGAAGAAGAAATTATTGGCGTTTTCTATTTCTGTGCCTTCAAAATAACTACATGGTAAAAACATAAAACCACTCTCATGATTAAGGAAGTTTCCCCTTTGCTCTAATTTCTGCATCCTTTGCAGGCAGGATTTCCCTTATTTAGACAGCCAAAGACTTTTTTAGTACTTTAAAAAAATGCTCTAAGCTTGTTTGTTCATTTTGAAGTGGGATTAAAAAATTCAGCAGTAAAAAAAAGTCATCTCCATACGCTCTCCACTAACCTGGTCAACAAGTTTCTCTCACTGTAAAACCAGCAACTGATTTCTGAGAGACTGGCCGTAATCTAACTGATCAAAATTAAATGAAACCATGTTTTCATAATAAAATTAAGTAAAAATAACCACCAGCATTCAGGAGAAGAATTAGCTAACAAATATATTTTAAAAACGTATTCAAGAATAACTTCTAAAAGGTTGCAACCTTTTCCTTTGAGAGTAACAAGTTACCGGTTTGCAAAATGCCTGTAGTTATTCAGGCAAGCATCATCCTACCAGCCTTATTTCAAACAAATGATTAAAAAATAAGGGCATTGCTTACATTCCTATATGAACAGTGTTGCAGTCCTCTCTACAGGCTCTGTGCAGGGCATCACAGGTACAAGATGTGCACCTCCCAGTGCTTCCAAACCACAGATCAGACAGACTTACTGCGTGAGAGACACCTGTACTGTCACAGCAACTGCATTTTATTAGCCATAATCTCAATCCAGGTCATTCTTATTTCATAGATACAGAATTAGGAATGTGGAAGAACAACAGCAAATATTTTGCTCTGTGCACAGAGCAAAACTTTGGGTACAGCTCTCTTTTAAGAAGGCAGATATCTATTGGGAAAAGTCAGAGATCTTTCAGCCTCATTTTCCATGTCAGTGGCTCTGCCTTGTACTGCTTCATTATATATAATAAAGAGAAGTCTCTGACTGCTCTTTATAATTCTCTTCAGAAGCAGTCCAAGAAAAAGAACCTTCCAAGCCTAAAAAACCAAATCCTCAGAATTTGTAAAAATTTTCGTATTGAACCTAGTAAGAAGCTAGAGCCTTGTGACACTGAAGAAAAAGCGCTCTCTGGATCTTAACTTCATGTGAGACAGGGCACAACACAAATTGTGTTGTGCTTCATTCAGACAAGTGTGAGTCTCACACATCCACAACACAGCATCTTCACGTCTCTTAGCCCAATTTGTGGGCATAGGATAAGCCGAAGCTACATTAACTTCACTGAATCATGTTTGCCCTTCAAGATGTACGTATGTGGTAACCACACAGCTGCACATGGCTCACAGCATGAGGTTTGACCATTTGGGTTATGCTGGATCAGTCAACAAATGGATTTTAGTTTCCTCAGAAGCACTCAGAACAGTCACAAAACTGACTGTGGACCAGAGTCTTAGAAGCAAACATTAGCGATGAACTGACTTTTCAACTGTCCAAAGGAACTACATTCTCACAAAAAAGGGGAAACAAGGGACAAAGAGCAGAGCTGCATTTGAGAAAGGAAGATATTTTCCTGAGGATGCAGAGTTTTTCTTTGAATGGAGCTGAAGCACACCAAAATAATCTGGCCTGCCCACATTTAGTTAAGAGTGTTATTGACCCTGAGCAAAAAACCAGATATTTGTAATACAGAGCAAAGGAGAGGAACAGCTCAGCCCACACAGAACATAGCTGTGCAACAAAGGACAATTTCCTGTTGAAGGCACGCTGCTACCGTCATGCAGATCTATCATCTGTTCATATCGGTGATTCCAACTAACCAACCACACTTGAACCAATCCCATTTCTTGGAAACAGGTACCCCCATGCCCAGCTGACTCCCTTGTGTGGGCATGCTGGCCACTGCTGTCATATCACCACTATGTGAAATGTTTTGGCAAGCTTGCTGCTATCTGCAACCCCAAGCCAAAATGCTGTGCTCAGTAGAGGGGAATGAGCTATGACTCTTCTCTTCATTTTATGCAATTTTAGTGTGAAGACAAGCTAGTGCAGCGTCCTGACAAAGCTGACAAAAAAGGTAAGTGAGCCAATGCCATCTGTATGTTCAGCTGCAAGAGATACATGCCTTCTTCCAAAATCATTGGTAGAATAGCAGAAGAATTTTTTACCACAATGAATTGCTAAACAGGGAAGAAAAATAATCTAAAGCTACTTTCTGGAATAGCTCACAGGAAACTGTAGCAAAGAACAATGGTGATTTGTTTCTCCTAAATGGATACCTCAGGAGAATGTTCAGAAAAGCAAGAAAAAACTCCATAAACCATGAGGGAGTATAGGGCAGGAAAGCAAAAAATGGAAAGTATTTTCTTCTCAAAGTAATGTGATTTGGCATCGCAGAATTTCTTTAAAAAGGAAGTCTGGCCCAACAGGTCTCAGAAAATCAGAGAAGTCACTTGTAGATCAGTTCACAAATATCCAATTAATAACAGATTAGCACAGTCCTACCCTCTGGGAGCACTGCAAAGATAAACAGATTAACAATTGCAAGGCTCTCCAATTCTCCACTGAGGGGTCCACTTCAGAAGACAGACAGAATGTAGTACCAAAAGCACACCAGTAACAAAGTCACTTCCAAGTGGCCCATAGACTTCTCTAAAACGTGAGGTTTCGCAGAAGCACAAGCCACAAAGGACTGCAGTGCCATTTTTAACTTCAAGACAACAAAAAAAGGAAAAGTGCTCCAGAGCCTCAGCACCAGTGACAAACCTTCAAACTGCAAAGTAACCTCGTCAATCACCACACAAACATGGTGCTGCAGCTGAACTGGCTCCATTCCTTTTTTAAACAAACACACAGTCTTACCTTTCTGTAAGTCATCAACTCATGACAGGAAATACATTCTTGTTCCCACAGATAGCAAGCTGTGCAAGTGACAGAAGGTGCACTCACAACGATAAATACATGGCAGTGCAGTCTAGTGATGCACAAGCTCAATTCACCTGACTTCTACCTACCATACCTTGTCCCAGCACCCACACCTGCTAAACACCATCCTCCCCTTCCAATAACCAGAGTTGATCCTCTGGGAAACAGAGGCTAAATCACATCACTCCCTTCAACCCTGCTCTTCAAATACAGCTGCACAGGGCTGGATTCAGCAGGGCTGGGTGCTATTCTAGAGAGCAACAATCTCCTTTTTCTTCCAAGTGGTCTGGAGCAGCTTTGTCCAGCAGAAGACAGAGCTGTACAGCACAAGTCCGCCCTGGATGGGAAGAAGAAAGGGCTCCTCAAACAGAAAAATACAGAGGAACAGGGGATGCATGTCTAAAAGAAGAGTAGTACACTGTACATTGTCACAGAAGAATGATTCTGAGAAAACTAACAGACCTCAAAGTCAGATTTTTTTTTGAGCATTTGTGATTCACCAAGTATATTCTGCACAATGTCCCTTTCTCTCTGTTGCACAAGACCAGTAGACACATTACACTTCTTGCTTAGCATTTGCCCAAAGTAATTTAAAACCACATCATGGTTCACAGTCTGAAATGAGAACAGGTGCCAGGAGCTGCTCTGACTGAAAAAAAATAATCATCTGGCAACATCCCAAAACTCCCAACAAATGCACAGAGCAGCAAGGTGGTGGGAGGCTGGGGAAAACAAATGCAGTAGCTGTAATTCCATTCCCTGTCAACAATACCCTGGCATGGCCTGTCTGAAGAAAGCCCCTCCCCATCACACAAATACACCTGCCGTTTGCTGTAGCTGAAGAGACAGCCTGAGACAGCCTGTTCATGTTTAGAGTTTGGAATGCTGCATCTGTATTTAGCTTTTCCTCGTATCTGCCTGCTGGGAAAATCTTTCATCAAACACAAGATGTTTCAAAGGTAATCTCACAGCACAAAGCCATCTGCAAACCAACCAACAACCCTGGGCGATGACTGCCACCTAATGCTCGGGAGAGCAACTGCACGGACTGAAGGAAAAGTTCCAAAAGTTCCGCTAGCTCAAGTGACACTTTATGTTGAACATTTTCCTCTGTGCCCCCCCAAAAAGCATGATCTTAGTGCAGCAGAAAAAGAACTGGATCAAGGACATATTTCCAGCACTTTGTATTTACCCCGTGCTTTACAACATTACACTACTACAGCAAGTAATCCCTTTGTAGCGATCATTTATGCAGAAAGGATGGAGAAAATCCACTGAGGCACTGGCCATCATGTGAAATGCCAGTCTTACAGTGAACTACCACAACAGAGGCAATGTATTTCTGAAATATATTATCAAGAAAACTCCAAAGATTTTGCATTTAAGTTTACACTCATAATATCATAACATCATGGAATCATTCAGGTTGGAAAAGACCCTTAATCTTAAGTCCAACCATTAACCCATCTCTACCAAGGTCACCACCATACCAAATCTCTAAGCAGCATACCTGAATGATCTTTAAACACCTCCAGGCATGATGACTCAACTGCCACCCTGGGCACTTGTTCCAAACCCTGACTACTCTCTCAGTAAAAAAATTTGTCCAGCTTAACCCTCCCCTAGTGCAGCCTGATCCCTTTTGTTTTGCACTACCTGTGAGAAGCCAAATAACTTTTTGGTCAGGAAACATCACAAGTTTAATCACAGATGGAGCCTGCCAGACTTTCACCCTGTACAAACTGGAGCTCTGCTTAGGTTAGGCAACTGCAGAATCTTTTCTGTCAATGACCAGTCAGTCTTTCTGGGCATCAACAGTAACAGAAGACCTTGTATTTCCACCTACACAGGCTTTGCCTATGCCACACCAGTAAGAAAGGCAAGACGCCCAAGGGTTTATACAGGTGAAATACACACTCCCTCTGCCTTACTATTTACAACCCAATGAGAAAACCAAACCAAACCAACTCTCTCTTCCACACACACAGTCTGAGGCTGATTATTTTCTACTACAGAGATCGTTAGCCAGCTGACAGAGAGGCAACAGCAGGTCTCAAATCCAGAAGCCTCCTTTTATTTAGGTAAAATAAGATCCCTTGTAGATCTCTACATTAACTTCAGCAAAGCTGATGTCACAAATTCCATCTCTCCAATCAGCACTCCCATTCAAATTGCTTTCATTAAGGCGTTTTTGTTTCTCCCACACTTTACATAGGAAACTGAGCATAAGGAAAGCAAAAACATCACATGAACACATCCATCATTACTTACTTCTCCTGTGATTGGGTTGGTTCCATATTTCTTTATCCAAGGAACAATGCTCCTGAAAAGAGAAGGAATAGAGAAATAAGTAACAAGCACCATCAGAAACCCACACTGAGGGGCAAGTTTTGCCATCTTGCCAAGACCAAATGATGATTACACAACCATAAGCAGTTCAGCAACAGAAAAATAAAGCCAAGTACAGCCAGTAACTTACAGTATGTCAAAGACTGTTCCATCGGGTGTGCAAACTGGGTATTCGAATGGCTGCAGAGACAAACTAGAAAAAAAGTACACATTCGTTTTAGAAAAATCAACTAGAAATCATGACAACAGAAGCAAGTGACACTTTTCTAGTCATTTGCACATTAAAACAAGGCCTATGTCAATGAAAATATCAAGTGGCTGCCAATGACCTACCTCATTCTACGTAAGTGAGGTTAACAACAAAATCCATGAAAGGAACTGGAGTAGTTCAGTACCATGTAGCTACTAGCACTCAACACCCATGGAAACCTGAGATGCCAGCCCACTTCTGTTACCATGTTGGGCCCCACTGGCATGAAAGATGGTTCATATAGAAACCCTCACTGTCTTTGCACTGAAACGTACCAGGGAGTAATCTCATCCCACAATCCCCTGTGAGGGATGTTGCCACAATCAAGCCAGCTCTTAGCCAAGCAGAAGTAGTTTGTAGATGTGAATGGCAACTTCTCAAGCACTCAATTTATAAAAGGATTTCTAAACCACCCCTACTAACAGCCCCCTCTTTCACTTTACCAGTTCAAGCAGTAAACTCTAAGCACAGAAAACCAGCATAAATATTCCTTCAATCTACCTAATATTGCCTCAGAAACTTAAGTGACTGACGTAGTACATTCTGAGACAGTAAAACCAGATTCAAGCTATGATTAAATAGATTCAAACATCTGGAATGTACACAAGTGTTCTGAGTTATTTTATCACTTGTGTATTGTTTTAGTCCTCAGCTTCAGTCTCTGCAGACACTAAACATAGAAAGTACAGGTATTATTTGAGTTTTATTGATTTTTCTTCTTGCTGCAGTGCTATCATAGTAGGCACAAATCAATGACACTAACAGTCTCAGATGAGAACAGCCCCAGTAATAACTCAGTGTCAACAGCCCAAAACACAGATGCATCATGTAATGGTAATAAAGGACGTGTTGTCTTACCTGCAGTGATCAAATGATAAACGCCTAAAATTAGTTCGTGGAAGGTCTGTCAATGTGGAAAATCACAATAAATATACAGTATTTTAGGGAACAAAGAAACATTTAAAAGTCACATTTTGCTATATTCATTGAGCCAAGTAACTGATAATATGGGAGAAATGCACTAAACCTTGCAAAAAGGAGAGACTTTATTGCTCTCTACAACTAACTTAAAGGAGTTTCTAGAGAGGAGGGGATCAGTCTGCCCAATCAAGTGACAGACAAGAGGAAATGACCATAGGTTATGCCAAGGGAGATTCAGATTGGATATAAGGAAGAATTTATTTGCTGACAGGGTTATCAAACATTAGAATAGATTGTCCAGGGCAGTGCTGGAGTCCCCTCTCTCTGGAAGTATATGCAAGACACACTGCTTAGGGATATGGTTTAGTTGAGAACTTGTCAGTACTGGATTAATGGTTGGGCTTCATGATCCTGAAGGCCTTTTCCAACCTAGGCAATTCTGTAAAAATCAGACTTTTCCTGCAGAGCACAAGTTCAACCCTCGGCTAAAATTACATAATCAGAAAAAAACTCCCAAACAAGAGCTCTAACAGAAGGGCAACACCGAGATTAAACTTGGTTATTAACACAGTGAATACACAAATTCTCCTGAGGGACAGACAGCTCATCCAGTGCTACACCTTGAGCTGGGCAGTTCTCATGCTGACACCCCCAGGCTGCTCAGAGAGGTTACTGCAGCCCAGACACTGGACAGGCTGAAGAGCTGGGGCACCTTCCTTATGAGAAGAGGCTAAGAAAGCTGGGGCTGTGTAACCTGAAGAGGAGAAGATTGAGGCAGGCAGCCTGTACCTGTACCACCTCTTCTCAGTGGTGCCTAGCAACAGGTCAAGGAGAAAGGGGTACAAACTGGAACAAAGAAGTTTCAATTTAAACACAAGGAACAACTTTCTCCAGGTGAGGGTACCAGAGCCCTGGCCCAGGCTGCCCAGAGAGGCTGTAGAGTGTTCTGCTCTGGCGACATTCAAAACCCACCTGGTCGTGTTCCTGTGGGATCTGCTCTAGAGAATCCTGCTCTGAGGGGCTGGACCGGATGGTCTCCTGAGGTCCCTTCCAACCCCTCCAGTCTGGGATTCTGTGATTCCATGAAACTTCACGGGGGCTGAAACCCACGGGTTAACGGGCATAGAGACACACACACACTTACCTGCTTTCTTGCCCCCGTAGAATTGCGTGTACTCTGCGCACGTAATGTACCTGCGGGACAACGCCGTCACTGCGGGGTCACTGAGAGCACCCACCGCGCCCCGCACCCCACCCCCGACCCTTCCCCGCTCCGGCTCACATTTTATCCTTCTGGTGCTGCCGTTTCCCCATGGCTGCGGCCCGGCGCGGGGTTCGGCCCCAGCAGCTCTGAGAGATGCGGTTCCTTCTCGACCCCGCCGAGCCCTTCCGGGGCGGGTGCGGCGGCGAAACAGCCGCGTCGCGGAAACAGGGCCTGAAACCGGCGGTCCGGGGCTGCGTCGGGCCTCACCGGGGCGTCTCCTGCCCCGGTGTCCTGGGAGGACAGCAGACCGCTGTGTTTCCACTCCTTGGCTGTTCGAAACAACGTTCTCCCGCTCAGCGCGTTCTCCTTGGGTTTAGTTGCGGGGATACAGCCTTGAACGGGGTTTCCCTGGCAACAGAATCATAGAATCACTAGGGGTTGGAAGGGACCTTGAAAGATCGCCCAGACCAAGTCCAGGTGTGTTTAAAACGTCTCCAGAAAAGACGACCACAAACCCCCCGGGCAGCCCCGTCCAGTGCCCCGTCACCCACACCGGGAGGAAGTTACAGAATCAGTCAGTCAGAATGGACCACAGGATCATCCAGTTCCAAGTCCCCTGCCATGGGCAGGGACACCCCACCCTAGAGCGGGCTGGTCAGAGCCTCATCCAGCCCGGCCTTAAACACCTCCAGGGACAGAGCCCCAACCACCTCCCTGGGCAACCCATTCCAGGCTCTCACCACTCTCACGGTGAAGAACTTCCTCCTCACGTCAAGTCTAAATCTCCCCATCTCCAACTTTGCTCCATTCCCCCTCGTCCTGTTGCTACCTGAGATCCTAAAAAGCCCCTCCCCAGCTTTTTTGTAGCCCCCTTCAGATACTGGAAGGCCACAATAAAATCACCTCGGAGCCTCCTCTTCTCTGGACTGCACAGCCCCATCTCTCAGTCTGGCCTCACAGGAGAGGTGCTCCATCCCTCTGATCATCCCCGTGGCCCATCTCTGGACTCACTCCAGCATGCCCACATCCTACTTGTAATAAAGGCTCCAGAATTGGACACAGTACTCCAGATGGGGTCTCACACCATGATCTGAAAAAAAGATACAAATGTTAAGCAGAAATTAGCAAAACATCCAATCTCAATAAATGGTTCACCTTAATTAAAATGTATTTTGTGGTGTGAAACATAAAATTACCACGATTTTACACTCACTTTGTGTCACTGTGACACAACCTCTCAAGAAAAATGGGTAGAAAAACCTACACAGCATCTAATACAGAGGCAGCTCGTAATGAGAAGTATTTCAGCATCTCAAGACTTAGTGATAAAAAACTCTCAGTTAATAACCTTCTAATAACCTTCAAATCCTATTAACAGCTTTCATTACAAGACTGGTATGAATAGGACAAGGCTGAACAGAAGAATGCAAACATCTTGCATTTAGCAAGACCAGAGCTTTCATTCACTTCCAAAACTATCTGCGCTCATTTGCTCTTTCCTTGCTAAAGCATCAACCTGGCAGCTGCCTGCACGGAACAGTGAGGGTCAGATTCATAGACGATGATAACCAGACCCCCCACTGACTGCACCAAGCTCTGGACTGAACCAACCTTTTCTGTAAAACACAGCATCCATCTCCCTTTTTAATCAGTTCAGTGGATTGCTTGCCTGCAGACACAAGCACAAGGAGAGCACAACCTGATATGGTTGCAGGGGTGTTGGATTGAATGACCTTTGCAGGTCATTCCCAACCCATCCAATTCTGTGGTTCTTTACGTTTATGGTTCTGTAATACAAGGAATACAATTCCCTGTACCCGTAACTATTGGCAGTAGCGCATGAATCATTCACAGGGCTACCACAGCTGTTTCTTACAGTAGTGTTATACTGTTTGGAGGTCAGGGAAGTTGGATCATACTCCTTAACTTCATTTTCTCCACAGGGTACTCATAATGATGTGCTGTCACCACATACCTCACATCTCCTTGAAAACTCACAGGTGCTGTACTGATGAGCTGCTGTTAAGTCAGTTGTTTTTACTGTTCTTCAGGACACTTCAGTCAGTGTCTGCATGAAATAGCTGCACAAAGAAGGAATCTGGTGTCCACCTGGCCTAGCAGGCAACAAAACACTCCAAACAGGGAGGGACAAACACCACATCACCCACTAGGATCCAGAAATCATGTGACTGCAGAGCTGCCCCTCTGAAGGAGGTTGATTCTCTTCAGCCAAAGCCCACAGTAGTGCAGTTAGTCCTGGTCCTAGCCCTGGGCAAAGGATATTCCTGCTACAAGGGCTTGCACTCTTTTCAATACTAACTTTCCCACTCAAAAACATTTCAAAGACATAAACTGAGGCACACCTGACCAGTTAGATCATTGGAAAGAACCAACAGTGACACTTGCTTCTTTCCCAGCACCACACATACTTTGGGAAACAAAGCAGGTTGGTTTGGTTTCAGTGGAATTCCAAAACACCACCAGTGAACTGCTGGAGCGAGACATAAGTTCATTTCTTACTGCACCACTGACCACCTTGGGCAGCGATCAGGAGAGCCTGAAGCTTTTTGTTGCCTGAGATAATGAGTGCTCCCATATAGCTCTTGCTCCTCAGCTTAGCTGTGACTCCAAGACACTGTAGCTGGTCTAGGGAGCTCCCAAGTACTTGTCTGACGATGCTTTCAGAGGACAATCACCTGGACTGTGGTAATTATTTCTAGACATGTTAATATGATTAACCTACATTGATATTTCTGGAGATGCTTGTTGCCCTTTGTAATAATTCACAGCCATGCTTCTGCATCTTGTTTTTTAAACCAATGCAATGTTCATTTATTTCTGTACTTACAAAAAGAGCCATCCCATTGTATCCCCCCCACACCCCCCAAAATGCCTTTTACAAACATTTAAAAATTAAAAACCAGATGATGACATATTAATTTGGTAGATTTTGAAACATAATCTTTCCTCATTAATTTCCTACAAGATGACTTTGTAGAGGCAGCCTGATTATTGGCCAAATAAAATTCCATATTACAAGTTAGCAAATTCTAGTACAAAAATAGTCCATGTGTTAGAACAGCCTCTTTTTATTATTATTATATTCACAGGAAAGAGTCTATTGGCTGCATAGTACCCTAATATTCATGAAATTTCTTTGTATGTGGCTCATTCATCTAATTTAATATAGTGGTGAGCCTCAATAAATCCTCAGGCAAAAAACCCTAAACAGGGTTAAATATGCTGTTCAGTGTACTCTGAAGTACTGTGCTTTTCACAGGACATCCAAGAAACTCCACAGTCCTCAGCTAGTTTTGATATTAAAACGAGATCCAGATCCAAAAGGACCCCCTAGAAGTACAATTCCACGACTTTCCACAGAAACAGAGGTCACAGCTTCAGATGGTTAGGTTTCACTTGGGAAATGGTGTAGCTCATCCACTCATCGTTTTCATGAATCCTCTTGCGAGCTTCTTTAGACACTAAAGCAGGTCACTCTTGAAGTATCTGCAACCCTTACAGCACTGTGGTTTTCAGGAGTGGCCCCCTACTGACTGGGGTTTTGCTCCTCTTCTGTCTCTGCTTAATGCTGTTCAGCAGTTTCTCTCAGACCAGGTCCCACAGGGAAAATCTGGGGAAATGCTACTTGTCTCTCAAGATGTCTAGCTGCTCTTGATATTCTGTGAAAAGCCTCTGGAAGCGGAGGTTCTGTCCAATAACAGGAAGAAGCTCTTTCAATAGTTCTCTCTTTCGTAAACCCTGCACAGAAAGACAACAAAAGCATCCTCAGAATGTGTTACTAGATATCAACAACATATCTGACAGTGCTGCTTACAGTTCATGTCCTTTCTCCTGTCTGGAGGGGACTGTGTGTTTTATGTTCTTACTCTGCTTACTTGACTCCCAGAATAAAAACTGTCTTTACGTTTATATATACTCATGAAGCTGGTGCAGCCTCTGCAGTTAACAAACTCCAGGTGAGCCCTGAGAAGGAAAGACACCTCATTGGCACTGTCACTCTTTCCAAGTTGCTGTCTGCAAAATGTGGAGGCCTGAACATGCTACTCAGCTCCATCTATGTCATACTCAAGATGGCACCAGAGATGCTTCTATGGCAATAAGCAGTTGTCTACATTTTCACATGAAAGCAATGTGTGCCATGGAGGAAGCCTGATTAAGAAATTTGAGCAGGATATGGAAAGGGTTCCAAGCTCAGCACAAATACTGCATCACTGGAATTTTGCCACTAATCACATTTCAAGTTCTATTATCTAACCATGTTCTAGAATTTTCCTGGATATATTTTTTTTTGTTAAACTAGCATCAGGACTTACCATAATTGTTGATTCCCACTGGCTTCCAGCTGAGTAATGGACTGGACCCAGTAAATCCTTGCATAATTCTCGCAAACGATATTCAAACCCTGAGTATTATAAAAAAACAAAGTCACATTCATAAGCATTTCACTACACACCCCACCACCACCACCACAACTGACAACATTCATAAAAGAAGAGTTACAAGTCTCTAGATTAAAGCCCAAAACCACTGAATGCTAAGAACGTAGATTTTCTGTTAGAAGAATCATCTTGGAAAGATGATTTTAAAAGGATTTATTTACAATATCTGAAGGGCTTTAAGTTCTCAAAACAAAAAATACTACTAAATATTATCTACAACAGAAGAAAAACTGAATTTGTTCTTGCAGTTTAAGAGCCCCCCTGGTCTCAACCTCACTCTCCTCTCCCACACAAATAAACCAGTCTGAAAAACAGCAACAAAAAAAATAAAATCAGAAAACTAACAAACTTCAACAGCCAGGGAACTAATACAGAAAAGATATCACAAAAGCTGGAATGCCTCAATATGAAAACCCAGTGTAGGGGATAAGTTGCTAAGTTCCATTTAAAAGCAACACATTCATTTGGAAAAAAATGGAGTCTTAAACAGTAAAATATTACTAAAGTAAAAGAGATCTCTCAGACCCTTAACAGAAAAATCTATGAGAGAATTAAAATGGATCCAAATTAATATATAAAGTAAAAAAAAAGAAAACCTTTAATAGAACTATGGTTTCCACACAGCCTTACTCACACACAAAAAAACCCAAACAAAAAAAATTCAGAGTAAGTAATTTCCTTGCAATTAACCAAGTCATCTGTTCAAGCGTCGCTTGTCAATCAGTGTATAATAGATAGAATATTTTAATGGGTTATAACACATTAAATGTTGAAACCATTATAGAAATAAAAGGGCCACCAGTAGGATGTGTGATCAAAGTACGCAGTAGACTTAGAAAGCAGTGAACCAGTAATCCATATTATGGCAAAGCAGAATCCAGTGACATCCAGTGTCACACACACTTAGCAGTGACACTTGTACACAGTAAGAGGGCAGTTAGTGTGTCCTTTTAAAAGTGTAACTGTCTAACACATGACCCAAGATGAGCATTTTCATTTCAGCTGGGGAAGGACAGAGAGAATGATTGCACTCCATCACAGTGTTCTTTTAAAGAAGGTGGGTCAAAAGGCAAGAATCAATGAGCTCAATTTTGAATCTGCTAACACCTATTAGGTGGCCTAACATAAGCATTCCAGTTCCCTCTGTGTAAAATTACTATGCATGGTGAGGTATAAGGCTGAATTAACACAATGACAACTACTAAACTTGGAATGCAGACAAGCAAAGTTACAACCGACAGCTTCAGAATCCAGGAAGATCATGTCTGCTGGTTAACCTTACATAATAGCACAGAGATACAGAGCATTCAAATATAAAACAGACTCAAACAGCCTTTATTGTGGGTTTCTTTCCTCACAGAATTCAGCCTGTGGAACTCACCAGCACAGGCTGTTGCGCTTGCAGAATGTTAAACAAGTATAAAGCACAAGTAACACAAGCAAATTCTCTGCAGTTTTATGTGCTCTGGTACCAAGCGTCACAGACTGAGCAACTTCCATTTCACTTCAGGCACCAATTGCCAGTTGGCTGAGGAATGTTACAAGGTGTTGCTGGTTCCCCTCAGACATTTGTAGTCGCTGCCAGATAAGGCATATGACACACCCGATAGACCACTGGCCCTTTTTAAAATACAATTCCCATCAGTCTAAGTCTGCAGATGGCACTGTTTCCCCAGACCATGATCTGTTCACAGAGTGTGCCGATCACCTTTGGCACTTCAGCAGTTCGGTTCGAAGTAAACACTGAGTCCAGCAGATGAGGGTTAAAAGAAGAACTTTAACTGCAATCACATACATAACTTGATAATAGAACCCATTTCTTAAAAGTCTATCAAAGCAGTAACACACATGGCAAGTCTCACCTTCATTAACTAGGTACCGTGCATAGATAAGGAGCCAGTGTCGATATTCATGACTGGATTGTAATGTAAGTGCTGCTGCTATCTGGTTCTCCAGGTATGCAAGTGTTGTTTCTTGCTGCACTAAATGAGGCATGGAGAACAATCTTGCAGCTTGCCTTCCTGAACTACAAAACCAAAACATTAACATGAAAATAGCCATAAAATCAACACTGGTTTAACAAAATTCCGTATTTCTGTAGTACAAGCTATTCTGTGCTTATCTTTCAGAGGCACCTAGTGCTTCCAGAGTCCACAACTTTAATGACAAAGGCAACACAGTATAGCAAACTGACTTCATACCCACTGGACCATTTGCAAGTATCAGGATTTTCTGCCTCCAGTTGTTTTTCCTCTTCATGTGTTCTCTACAAAAGCACATGCTTATCAATGACTAAGTGCTCCTAAGTGTTATAGCAGATTGACTGCCTTTACCTTTCTTTACTCCTCATAGATGAAAAAAAAAACAAAAAACAAAACAAACACGAGATCTAAAGAATCCAAAACATTTAAAGAATTTCTTGGACATAAACACATTATCGTAAAAAGGCTAATTTGAAAAAAACTAACCAATTATTTCCTCTTTGAAAAAAAACCACTCATTTTTCAGTCTGATATTTCCTTTATCTCAAAAAGAAAATGTTGCTTGGATTTCAAATATTTTTCCCAATTAATTCCCCCCCAGCAGAAGAACAGCAATAAAATCATGCAGCTCTTCTAATCTCTCTCACTAGAAAAAATAAACTCAGGTGTTAAGGACAGAACTAGCAGACATCTGCCTGGGAAATCTAATTCAAATCCAGGCGAGGATGGGCTATTAAGTTACCTACAGGAGTATGCACTGGCTCACATAATTCCCTGATGATATTTTCAGATTGTAAAAATATTCATTAGGTGACTAATCACTGAACTCTCTAAAAGACTTCATTAAATGGATGCCTTGAGGACAACTGAACTACTCAAAAGTGTGTGGGCCTAGTCCAGAAAGCAGGTAAACTAAAAGTTAGTATGTAAATTGCAAGAAATCCAGTCTGGCTGATCAACCCTGAGGTCCCTGCTATTCTATGATAGATACTCCATGTACAGCATTGTCAAATTCTTTACCTATCCAACTTAAAATCATTAAGTTTATAGCATGCTTTCCTGACCCAAAATAATGCCACAAACCATAAATGCAGAAATGTAAAAAAAACCCCAACCACTACTGTATGAGCTGCTGATAATTTCAGAGTCATTTAGCAACTTCAGAATTAACTCACTGATTTAAGTATATAAATAAATAAGGTGGGGGAGGGAGGGAAGACAAACACACTGATCAAATAAAGCAAGCAAATGCGTACTTTGATGTTCGTCCCTGAATTACAGCTAAGGGCCCAGAACACAGCATGGCTTCTTGGGATGGTAAACTATTCCTGAAGTCTGCACATTGTGCTAAAGAGTCCTGTTTGTCAGAAACAAGATTCCTGAAAAAACAAACAAAAAATAAGTTTGAGAGGTGTAGGCTATAATATCAGTGGATCCAGCTCTGTTCTGCCTCAAAACCCACTTGTATTTTCACCAATAATCAAAAAACATTACTGAGGTGCTCAGGAGTTCCTTGAACCTCACCTGTTCCCACTCTGTCCAAATCCTGCTTTTTCTGCCATGAAAATGTCCCTCCCACCCCCAAAAGTCACAGAATTGACTGTATTACATAGTTTCTTATTAGTTTTGAAGGAACTTTCTACTTGTCATTTTACATTACTAAGAAGTCATGCCCCAGAATAAAGAGTGAACACAGGTAAATACCCTTCTCATTTTTACCTCATGCCAGGTTCCTCCACCCACCAGAAGTCAACACAGATCACATAAACGGACAGCCTTTCCCATACAGTACAGCTATTCCTCAGTAGCAAAGTAGCCGACAGTTAGAGCTGCCGATGGTATCGATTTGCCCTGGTTTGAGATGCCAAGGGAATCAGCAGCATAAGCCAATGCTAAGTTTAGACCTCCAGACAGCTCAGAGGTAAAATGGCACAAATATTTTAAATACCCATTACTGCTTTATCACATTTAAATGGGTATGATGACTAAAGTGATTGCTCTTCTGTTTCCATAGCTGGGGAAAATGAATAAACACCACCAAATACAGAATTATGACTGCTGACTGGGGAACTCCTGCACAACTGCTTGGTTTGTCTAAGGAATCAGAAAGTTGTTTTGAGTTTTTGTTTTGAGTTTTTTGATGGAGTCATCTGTTGGTTCCCTCCCCCCACCCCTTCATCAAGTAGCTGACTAATAACAATTATTCTAAGGAGGAGTTATAACAAGCATGCTCATTATACTAAGAGTATAAATTCTGTATCAATACTGTAACATGTTTTTCCCCTTAGAAAAGCAACAAAGAATCTTGTTTGGAAAGATCCTGTAAATAATTTCACCATGAAAATTTTTGTATAGGAACTTGTGCCTTGAGAGAATGCAGAAAAGGACAAACTCAGGTAGCTTTTCCTTGTGTTTAGAACCATGGAAATCCAGTGATACATAATCATTTCTTCCCTCCTCCTCTACTTGACTTAAAATGTTCATTAAACTTTTATATCGTGGAGAGAAAGAGGACAGATTCAAACTTGTCATCAGATCAAGTAAAATATTAAGGAGTGATGGGCACTGACAAACACGCACTCACTTTCAGGATTGGAGCACACAGATCTTACTTTCTTTGAAAACTGAGCAAGATCATTTTAACAAGTCTAAACTCACAGCAAAACCCTGAACATTTCCCAGTTGTATTCTTTTATGTAAAATAATTGAATCGTAAGGTTAAATTATCTTTAAACACTGCCAGCTGCTTAACACATTTGACTGCTGTGCATTAGCAAAAGCATACAGAGGTGTGTCTTAATAAACAAGAGTATGCACCATGTAGAAAAGAGTGATAATGCAAGCTGTTAAACTTTATATTCTTTTAAATTTATTTTAAATGTAATAAATCCTAAGAATAAAGCCTGGATATACAACAGTGAATCAAAGTAAAACTAAGACTAGTGTGTGATATCCTATCCTACTCGGACTAACCTCCGAACTACAAAGTGAAACAGCAAATCAGAATATTTATCAGTTCAGCTAAGCTGTAAAAGCAGGAAATCATACGTCACTTACCACGTAGAGAGAGAAGGATTAAAACAGTATGCCTTGCCATCGGACATGCTCATTACAGGTATACCGTGCTGAGTCAGCAAGATCTGAGAGACAGTTGCATCACTTCCTACAAGCCAGATCAGACCAAAGTATTTGAGTCTTGCGTAACATTGATAATGGTAAAAAACGCTATCCATTGTTCATTATCAGTCACAGCAGTCCAGAAAAATGTTCACTCAATGTTAATCTCAAGCACTGGAAGTAAGGCCCAGGCACAAAATGATGAGTGTAAGCACTAGGCTCAGTGTAGCAGCATTAAAAACACTCCTTTGCATAACTTTATCAATCTTGACACTACAATCTATACAGAATGTGGGCCTAATTAGAAACATTCTCCATCTCTAGGGGCAATCTTCAGCAATTCTACCCTGTCTTCTGTAATCTACTAAGCCTTTATCATTTTTTCCCCCAATAAATTCTAAACCAATCATCCTTAGAGCAGTGTGTTCTCTAAGAACACAGTATATGTGGGACAGCTGGAATTTACAATTTCCCAGCACATTCCAGGCCCAGCATTTGTACACAAAACTTCTAATGAAGACATGTGTAAACTGCTAGTACCACTGCTTCTCTAGGTTCTTTTGATTTGTACTGCATGGATTAAAAAAGAGAAGTTAATGTGCTCTGAGACACTGATGTTTTATCTATTGGATTTCAGCCATGTATTGACAGTTACAGAAATCAAAGGTTTTGAAATAATGAAACAGAATTTAATAAATCTTTGTTCATTGTTAAGATAACAAACATGCAAAGTACAGAGGAACTGCTGAGATAGCAGATTTAAGTATTTATTTTGTGTAACTTGCAACAATTATTTTTAACATTAAAACTCAAATCAGAGTTTTACAACCTACAAAACCTTTTACAAACCTGTTACTCATATTTGCATCTTGGTTATTTCTAAAGTATTTCTACATTGCAAATTACTTCCTTTTATTACAGAAGAATGGAGGAAAATTATTGGTTTAGGCTTTTCATGTTATGCATAATTGCACCATACACACCAATGCCAGTAAATAGTACAGGTAGGCTCAAAGGTTGGTAATTAAATGACCCTTTTTATTACCTGAAAATATTGTTTGCAAAGACTCATCTCTAACAATGGCTTTCTGCTTATGAACATCCCTGAAAAAGAGAGGAGGACATAACTGCAGTTTACAAACCAATGAAAGTTCCAAAATCATTTAACAAATGCACTTCTTCAGTGCATTCAGTGCATTCTTCCTAACAAAGTCAGCTTTTTGGGGGTTCTTTGGGGTTTTTTGTTTGACACTTTCTTCATTGCTTCGACAAACCTCTTACAGCAACAACAAAAGTCAATTCAGTAATAACAGAGAACAACTTTTATAACTCGATCAGGAAACCTCATCACAGCTAAGCAAATGCTAAGAATCCAAGTAACACCTTTAGGAGCTCGGACTTGGATGAGACATTCAATTCAACAAACGTAAACAAGTATGATGTTTTTATCTTAGTACCTAGCGGATGGCTAGAATACTGACTTTACAATTTATGCACTGTATTGGCTAAGTACGATGGAAATTGGAAATATGTGTATCTCTCTTTTTCTGCTCTCAATCTATTCTGCAGGCATGACACATCTATCCTAGGGCTGTTTAAACTAGTAACTTCAAGCTGATCCTTTATTTTCTTTCCTGAATCAAATTCAATATTATAGACTGTCCTAGTACAGAGAAGAAACAAGTCCTGCCGAGTTCATATTATATTATAATACTTCATATTATAGCCACAAGCAGACTGGTGTTCAGATCTGATGTGGCTGAAGCCTAAGTTCCAACAGCAATGCATGTGTACAACTGAACAGAATGACCTACAGAATTCAGCCTGGCCAGACGCTGCATCCTAATGCAGTACTTACCAAACAGAGAGTGTAGCAGCAGTGGTGAGAGCCATGATGTAAGAACCTGTACAATGTAGCGTGGAAATGGGTGTATTCAATACTATAGGAGGAAGAAGGCGACGACCACAAGCTGAAAATACTGACAATGTCCGTTTCTCACAGGCTACACTTACAATCTCACTAAAAAATAAACAAACAATAAAAGCAATCAAAATAAGCATTTACATTTTGTCACTTGCCTCCTTAATTTGTTTTTAACTATGATGGTCTAAGGAGTTGGACCACCAGAAGGTCTGCAGGCAGAGAAAGTAACTTTTATTAAACCAAAGGGTATAGCTGAACATATCAGTAAAGCTTTCCAGTATTTTCAGAAGAGCTTTTCCCAAGCTCTTCTTGAGGCCTGCAGTTACATGTAGCTTTAAAATCTGACGACTCTTTTTCACACCTGAACATGGCTCAGGTGTCAGAAATCATAGGATCATAGGATGTTAGGGGTTGGAAGGGACCCAAGAGATCATCGAGTCCAAATGTATGTTCAGTTTAAACTCTTGAGTTTTAACCAAGCTGAGAAAAATAAGGATAATAAAATGCAAAATACTCAGGAAAATACTTCTACATCACAAAACATCAAATTGTTCATCCTTTAGTAGTTAGCATTTGAACAGCTCTCACCACCATTTTGTTAACTTTACATTTTTCCTTTACATGTCATTAAACAGACAGGAAAATAGTTGTAATTGGCTAATAACAATTTGCAATATCTACAGCTGTACAGGGATAATATTTGGAGCAAACTGGTCTTAAGACTAAGAGAAGTACATCTTTTTATCTACAAAACTGTTGTGGGTGTCTATTACAGGCCACCAGATCAGAATGAGGAAGTTCATGAGGTCTTCTACAGGCAGCTGACAACAGCCTCACAGGTACAGGCCCTGGTTCTCATGGGGATTTTAACTACCTACTCAGCCAGCCATCCACAGTCCAGGAGGTTCCTGCAGTGCATTGGTGACACAACAATTTCCTGATGCAAATGTTG
>VZRI01013891.1:865631-882600 GCA_013397515.1 Upupa epops | reverse complement strand
CCTGAGGATTCTAGGATTCTAAGAAGGTGGGTGCAGTTTAGTCATTAAAGTGAGTGTTGCCCTCTGACAAGTGCCAGTTACTCTCCTGGAAGAGGAGCTGCTGTTCTTGTAGAGGGTCTGGCTGAGCTGCAGTACACCAAAAGAGGCCGAGGGAAGCACCACCACCCCAGGAAGCTTCCAGTCTTCAGTAGCTTCTCCTCAAGTAGCTCTCGTAACTCCACACGCCATTCAGCTGCACAGGTCAACTGGCAGTTCCCCATCCTTGTGCCACTCCGTCTCTCATCGTCCGTAGGAGAGGGAACCAGTTTTGGATCTGAAAGCAATGACTTTAAGGAGTTCCACGCGTGACGTGGCTAGATTAACTAGGGAGCCTCTTGCTTTTTATACCTGCTGTCAAGAATGCAGTTAAGTACTGATACCACCTCCGAGGAGCACCGCTCTTAAATACCAACAGGAGAGGGAGCAGCGTTAAATATTCCGGTAGATATATTGGGCCGTAGCGTCTTCTGCCTTCTTCTTAATACAAAGCACAGTGGGGCTTAATTAAAAAGGGACTGTACGATCCATCACAAACCTGCGTCAGGGATAGGGATGCCAAGAAAATGAAGTTGAATAGGTGGTGATAATGAAATTGATATTTTATCGAGCAGTGTTGATTCCTGCGCCTTTGGTTGGCAGCCTGGCCCCCCTGTCAGCAGGTAACACCTTTTCCATCCCCAGTGCTTTGAAGCCGTTTAGCCCAGTGCTGCTTTGTCTGGGTGTTTGATCGGTCCGAGGTGTTTTGTTCCTTTTCTGGCAGGGTAAGCTGCCTTGATAAACTTTGGACCCTGTTGGAGCAGAGCATGACAGTAAACAAAGACAAGCAAGTCCTCTCGAGCTCGATCCTGCCAGGAGTAGCTGCTACCAGCCGGTGCAAGGGTGATTTTCTGTTTGGTGTAAGCAAAATCGCAGTCACTCAAAGCCTCCAGGGCAGCCCCACGACCCGGCTTAGGACAGAGTTCTGCTGGTTTGCCTTCCAGAACTGGTGAGCAGAGCAGTTAGCAGGAGAGAACATAGAATCACTAGGGATGGGAAGGGGCTTCGAAAGACCATCCAGTCCAACCCCCCCTGCCACAGCAGCATCACCCAGACCCAGTGGNTACGCTGGACACCCTCCAGCAGCTCTGTGTCCTTCTGGAACTGAGGGGCCCAGCACTGGACACAGCACTGCAGATGCAGTCTCACCAGTGCAGAGCAGAGGGGGCGCAGAACCTCCCATGAAAACCCACTCCCTGGAGCAGTCCCCAGTGCAGAAGGCAGACAATAACCATAAGCGTTTGTACTACTCAGACCCAAATCACCCTGGTTCCAACTTCATCAACTGGAATGCTGTCGATTTGTCAGGTACTCCTGTCTTGCAGTTGCTCGGCTTGTGCTGGGCAGGAGTTTGCCCTGCGCTGTGGAGGCCAGGCAGAATCAGGCCTCACAAAGCGCCGCGCGAAGGAACAGTCCCCGTCAGTCCTGCCGCCTTGTAACTCTACACCAGCCACTCGGAGTTCAGGGCACTGTTGGCAAGTCTCCTCGTCTTGAAGCGGGCAGAAGAAGCGTGTCTGCAGGCACCGTGCAAACAATAAAACCAAAGAGTTTATTGTTCCCCTTGTCTTCTGAAGAGCGGTGTGCTCTTCGTTTTCCCGAGCAGAGCTTCTGGCTCGGCCGGCTCCGCTCCGGTTCCACATCCCCTCTCGCCAGGTTCAGCGCGTCCGGCTCTCTTTATTCGTGGCAAATTCAAACAGCAAAAGGGAAGGCTGCTTTGGGTGGGCTCGCTGCACGTCCCCAGTGAGCACGGATCACGTACTGCAAGGTGCAGCTCGTGGGTAGAGAAGACAGGAGGGTCTGGAAGCCGGGAGAGGCGCCGGGAGCTCGCGCGCCCGGTATGCGGCACTATAGATATTGGAAAGGTTAGGTCTGGTCTATTTTTAGGTAGCCTTCACGTTGGGACTGATCTAAAAATGAAGGTGATAGAAAAATTGCACGTGTCTCCTGGTGTGTCAGAGGGTTGAGACGAAAAGTGTCAACAGGGCAGCTCCCACCACAGGAGAAAAGTAAACCTGAGCCTCTTGTTTAGAAGAGGAGTTGTCTTATTTGGAAGAGGAGTCTTCTTATGTGGAAGAGGAGTCCTCATGTGGAAGAAGAGTCTTCTTGTTTAGAAGAAGAGTCTTCTTACTTAGAAGAGGAGTCTTCTTATGTGGAAGAGGAGTCTTCTTGTTTAGGAGTCCTCTTACTTGGAAAAGGAGTCTTCTTGTTTAGAAGAGGAGTCTTCTGTGGAAGACGAGCCTTCTTATGTGGAAGAGGAGTATTCTTGTTTAGAATAGAAGTCTTCTTATTTGGAAGAGGAGTCTTCTTATGTGGAGGAGGAGTCTTCTCTTAAAGAGAAGTCTTCTTTTTTAGGAGTCCTCTTATTTGGAAGAGGAGTCTTCTTATTTGGAAAAGGAGTCTTCTTATTTAGAAGAGGAGTCGTCTTATGTGGAAAAGGAGTCTTATGTGGAAGAGGAGTCTTCTTGTTTAGAAAAGGAGTCTTATGTGGAAGACGAGCCTTCTTATGTGGAAGAGGAGTATTCTTGTTTAGAATAGAAGTCTTCTTATTTGGAAGAGGAGTCTTCTTATGTGGAGGAGGAGTCTTCTCTTAAAGAGAAGTCTTCTTTTTTAGGAGTCCTCTTATTTGGAAGAGGAGTCTTCTCATTTAGAAGAGGAGTCTTCTTATTTAGGAGTCTTCTTATGTGGAAAGGGAGTCTTCTTATGTGGAAGAGGAGTCTTCTTAATTAGAAGAGGAGTCTTATTTGGAAGAGGAGGATTCTTGTTTAGAAGAGGAGACTTCTTATAGAGGAGTCCTCTTATTGGGAAGAGCAGTCCTTCTGTTGTTGATTAAAATGCCAGCGCTGTCTCCAGCGTTGGCTCCAGGATCAGCGTTAGCAGATTTTAGCAAAGTTGAAGAAATACAACTGCTCCCCCCGATTGTTGCGGCTGATTTATTCACTGGTGTAAATGAATGTTAAAAAATTGGCAAGGCCTTTTATCTCGTGTAAAAGAAATCGGAAGATAAATGATCTTCTTCCGCCAGCATCACCTATCGTTAAATAGCTAAATGAAAATCCAAGTGCGTCGCTATTTAGCGGCTGCTCGCTCTTCCACAGGAGATGATGAAATGGAGCATCTTGACTGGGCAGGGATTGTCAGCGGTGCTTCGATTTACAGCACCAGCCGGGATATAAATGAGCAGCTGCCGCGTGCTCCCCCCCACCCACACTGTCCATGGAAGATGGGGGGAGCTTCTTATGTCAAGGCTTCCCAGTCCGCCCTTGCCTTGAAGAATCCTCGCACCACTGGGGTTTGGACTGGATGATCTTCTGAGGTCCCTTCCCATCCCTAAGGATTCTAGGATTCTATGTGAGAACCATACAGCTGGAGGTCTGCCTCTGCAAAGCCCCTGGGGACGTGTCACTCTCCTTTCTCTGGTCTGTGCGCAATATAAACGGTGGTGGAGCGGTGCTTTGGGCCCCTCAGCTCCAGAAGGACACAGAGCTGCTGGAGGGTGTCCAGCGTAGAGCAATGAGGATGATGAAGGGAGTNCTAATGATTCTAGGATTCTATGTGAGAACCATACAGCTGGAGGTCTGCCTCTGCAAAGCCCCTGGGGACGTGTCACTCTCCTTTCTCTGGTCTGTGCGCAATATGATAATAAACGGTGGTGGAGCGGTGATTTGGGCCCCTCAGGTCCAGAAGGACACAGAGCTGCTGGAGGGTGTCCAGTGTAGAGCAACGAAGAGGATGAAGGGAGTAGAATAGCTCCCTGCTGAGGAAAGGCTGAGGGAGCTGGGTCTCCTGAGCTGGGATAAGAGGAGGCTGTAGGGGGACCTCATTCCTGTCTCTAAATCTGTGAGGGGTGGGTGTCAGGAGGATGGAGCCAGGCTCTGCTCAAGGGCAACTGGGGACAGGACAAGGGGCACTGGGTGCCAGCTGGAGCAGAGGAGGTTCCCTCTCAATCTCAGCAGGACCTTCTTCCCGGGGAAGACCCACCTGGTCTGGGTGATGCTGCAGTGGCAGGGGGATTGGACTGGGTGATCTTTCCAGATCCCTTCTGATCCCTAATGATTCTGTGATCCTGTACAGAGGGCTTTCTGCAGAGCAACGTGCGACATCAATTCAAACAGTCTAAAGATGGTTTCTTACTCTCACTTGGTTCTTTGTTCCTCGGAGAGGAGGGGGGAGCCTGCAGCAGGCAAAGGGAAGGGTGTGCTCCAGCAAGCTCTCTGTTTCCATGCGAATCTGACCCAGTCCTCTCAGTATTTCTGGTTGGATGCGTTGCCCATTGATGGGCGTCAGTGACAGGACAGTGACACTGGAAGCAGTGCAGGTAGTCAGGGCTCTTTCAGGGAGCAGGCACGAATCGTTGCTGGTACCCAAGTAGCCAGTAACCCCTGGCAAAGGATGCTCAGGGAATGCTAGATCTCTTTGGACCAAAGGTGTCCAAACATTGGCAGCTGCTCCTTTATCAGGGCTTTGTCCCTGCTCTGGTTCCAGGGGGAAGCTGAGGCAGCTTGAGCAGTAAGAGAGTTTTGAAGAGGTGGAGATGTGTGGAGGAGTTTGTGCTCGGAGCTGTCTTGGTCCCAACTTGTGTGGTAGGATCTGACTCAAAGCCTGCCTCGCTCCATTAAGGAAGGAATCCCCATTCCCTTCCAGAGGCTTTGGAGCAGTCGCTCCATCTGGCCACGTTATCCCCCCCCTTCCACTCAGCTGCGATTTCGCGTAGAGGTGAGCGGGCAGACGGAGAGAGGAAACTAAAAATACGGAGCAACTCAGCCCACACCTCGCTGCGGCTCTCGTTGCGTCCCTGCACTGGTTCGTCTGGCCCCGAGTCAGAGGTGGAAGTGCTGACAAATTTCTCATCAGAAGCATCGCTGCAGGAGGGTCAGCCTCCCGGGGAGGAGGTTCGCAGCGGCGCTTTGTGCAGCTAATAACCCCGGGGCCGAACGCTTATCCTCCTTCACGTCAGTGGTCTGGACTGGGGAGGATGGGGAGGGCGGCATCGCCTGCCGTTCGTGCAGCTCTTTGAGGTTGTTCTTGCAGCTCCCGGAAAAAAGGGAATAATTGGACTTTGGAGCAGCGAGTGGAACCACGACACCCGCAGGGATCCCTCCAGCACCGGTGGCTCGTTTGCATATTGCCAGTTAACTGCGATTCACGAGGGGTTCTGGCTAAAAATAGCCCTGGGGCTCAGTTTTTGGCTGGCAGGGGCTACTAGTTAAGAGGTCAGGGGAAGCTGATCCTGGCTGCGTGAGGCTGCGTTGGCTGGTGCAGTGAGGTGACCCCATCTCCTCTCAGCCTGGTCTTGGCTGACTGGGGAGAACAAGGAGCAGGGGCTGTGGGCGGCTGGGCAAGGGGACATTGGCGGTTGTCCGGGGCCGTCAGAGGCCAGGCAGTGAGTGCCGGCTGCCGCGTGTGTGAGGCAGTCCCCGCAGGTGCTCTCCCTCCTCAGCAGGCAGGCAGATCCCCGTAGAGGCTGACTTGGCACACGAGCGGGTTTTAAAAATAAGAACCCAGGCAGCAGCTCCGGGTCCTTTGTCTCCTCGTTTCACTGGGTCTGCCTGGAGCCGCCGCAGATCGGGTCTGGGGCCGGTGCTGCTGAAACCCCTTCAGACGACGACAGAGCCGGGTTATTCCCACCTTTTGCTTTGTTTTCACACGAAAAATGCCCACGAGCGAGGCCCAAGAAGAAAAGGCTGACTCAGTTGCTCTGAGCTCTGTGTGAAGAAAGCCTCGTTTGAAGATGGGGGATGCGATGGGGAGGGATGCGATGGGGAGGCTGTCTGTCATCTCCAGTTTATTACAAAAAACTGCTAGGAGGCACTAAAGCTGTCCGGAGCCTTTCCCTCTGTTCCTTCGCTCAAAGGTGCTCCGTTCACATCGACTCTACCAGAGCAGGTGTGTGTAAAACGAGGTTTGATTTGAGAGGATGCAAAGGTTCCTGTGCTCTCCGAGTGCTGCGCCCGAGCCTTGCGTGCGCTCCGCTGCAGTCGCCTTCCCCAGCCATTTTAGAGAGCAGGATGCTACGTTAGGGAGATCAGGGCTTGGTGAATTCCACTCGCTGCCACAAGCCTCAGCACGGGTCCGTGGCAGCCTGCGGAGCACAGCCTCCCTGCTGGCTCGATGGCCAGGTGGCACAGCAAGCCCACGGGCAGGTGAACAGTCTCAGCAAGGGCTGGAGGCTCTGGAGCAGCCTGGGCTCCCACCACGGTGCACGAGTGCATCTTGTCTGTGCTCTCTGATACCCAACACAGTGCAGCTGATCCTCTTCAGATGCTGCTCAGAAAGCACCAGTAACAACTCGAGTGATGAATGATGAACGAGTCTGGAAACAAGGACTCCGGGGTAGTACTCCAGGTGTCCCAGGGGAGACGATGCACGGAGTAACAGGGGTAACAAGACCGATCTGACTGGGGCTCTGCAGATAAGAGTCTGTCACTCGAAGCTTGCCCAGGCTCTACCCGTTGTGGCCCAAGCTGGAGCAGACAATTGCTCGTCTCCACAAGGGGTATCAGCCTTGCTGCGAGGGAGGAGTAGGGAGGCAGAGCCCCTGTGTGCAGGTGGATGCCCCCAGCTGCTGAACAGGAATCCTGAATCCTTAGGGATGGGAAGGGATCATCCAGTCCAGTCCCCCTGCCAGAGCAGCATCGCCCAGACCGAGTCACACAGGCGGGTCTTGAATATCTCCAGAGAATGCCTGAAGCCAGTTCTCCGGGTCTGATGCTATCAGACCTGGGAAGGTTTTCCCACGGGCTTGAGTGAGTGGCAGGATGGGGAGGTGGGGGGAGGACCTTCATTACTTATTGTTTTCCAAGGAAAAGCCAGTAGTGAGCGCAGTGAAAGGGAGATGCTGAAGATGCGTCGTGGTCTGCAGCCGTGATGCTGTCATGCCTGCTCTGTTGATCAGCAAGCAGTCGCAAACAAGGGATCTCTCCTCTTGGATTCCTCAAGCAGCACCAAGGGTTCCTCAGGAAAGCCAGGGGTTTGGGGCTCTGCTCATCAAACCTATAGGGGCAAAACATTTCAGAGCAGATGCTCTTTTCCAGAGTAGTCTCTGCAGAACAGTGAAAGGGGTTGTTTATGCTGCTTTTAGCAGGCCTGACGAGCTGGACTCTCCTGCAAATCATAGCACACGCGGAGCCTGGAGAGCAGAGGCTCCCTCCACACGCTGGGGGGACACGAGTGACAAACGGGGCTGTCTGCAGGGAGATCTAGTGGCTTTGCTTTTGTCTTCATAGTGAAATCTCCTTGTGAAGAGGGAGCTGTTGAGGGGGGTACGAGAGACTTCGGCAGGATGTCTTGTAGTGGGCACCTGGGCTCCTGCCTGCTGGAAGGAGCTGAGTAGAAGGGATGGAGGCGCTGCTGGAAGGTCTGAGTGGAAGGGAAGGAGGATTGCATGTCTGCAGGCCTGGTCAGCACTGCTGTGGGCTGATCTGCACTAGTACTGACTGCTCACAGTCGGGTCCATTTGCATGTGGACCAGCAAGTGATTTCCCCTGGCATTCAGGGCTGTTTATTTGAGCCCTGGCTCTGTGGAGGCAGATGTGGCAAAACCCAGCCTGGTGTCAGTCACGTCAGTAATGTGTTCGGAGAAAGTTATTTTGGACTCTCTAACATCCAGCTCCTCAGACAACAGCCCTGTTTCTCAGAGCTGGGCCAGGAATTGAGTTGGCCCAGAGCTCTGGAGCTGGCGGGCAGAGCGCCAGCATGGTGTTGCCTCTGTTAAAAACCAGTACCCAAAACCCCTCCGTTGGTTACTGCTCTTGACAGTGGAGAGGGCACCCTGGGATTTATTCCAGTGTGGAATTAATGCAGCAGTGAGCCCAGGAGTCCAAGGAATTTGAGGGCATATTCTGGCTAGGATGAACTGGGTGAGTAGGGGAAAGGAGCTGAGAAGGAAAAGCAGAAGTCCAGCAGAGTGTAGAGGTGGAACAGAGAGAGTGAATGGAGAACACTGTGCAAAAACTAGGGGTGAGGAAGCACAGAGGGAAGGTTTAGAATCAAAACAGAGTACCTCTAGTTGATGCAGAGCAGCACTGCTGCTAGCACACCCTTGGAGAGCAGTTTGCTCCTCTATACACTGCTCTATTCAGTCATGGAGGGTCGAGCTGAGGGAAGGAGTTGAGCTGGTTTGGGAACTGGTTTGCCAGCCTCAGCTTGCTGCAGTCCCAGCACTATTTTTACACACACGTTTGGTTGCCCTTACTCCTCTGGAAACGCTTCTGAGGATCAGCAAACAGCTTTGTCTTGGGGGCAAGAACAGGAGTTCTTTCTCCTTCAGTGCCATGAAGAAGGGACTGCATTTTGGACTGCAGCATCCTGGGGCTCCAGCATCAGTGTGTGCTTTGAGGAGCATGAACACCAGGGAATAACAGCGTGACCCTATGGTTTGGTGGCGTGGCCTGGCACTGCGGGGTCCAAGGTTGGACTTGATGGTCTTAAAGATCTCTTCCAACTGAAAAGATTCTGCTCTGTGGAGCAGATGCCTAACACTGAACATCAGCATGGCATCCTCGGGCGCAGGGACTTGGGGCCACAGCTAGTTTTTACTGGGATGGGGTCCTGGGGCTGCCCAGGGGGGTTGTGGAGTCTCCTTCTCTGGAGACTTCCAGCCCCACCTGGCTGTGTTCCTGTGCCACTGGGTCTGGGTGATCCTGCTGTGGCAGGGGGACTGGACTGGGTGATCTTTCCAGGTCTTTGGAAAACAGGAGCCCCAGCTTCACAAGCACACTGCAAGGTGATGACCTGCAGAAGGGGGAGGAATTTGATTATTTGATGGAAGAAAATGAATTATTGAGACCCGAGATTACAGAGAGCTGGAAATCAAGTTTCAGGTGCTATGTTTAGAGCGATTGTTTAAGCATTTGTAAATAAACCACTCAAAAATTCATTCATTGTAGACCTACACGGTCTTCAGCCCTACGTGAGTCGAAGACCTGGGAAGTATTTCTGCTGGATGCAGCAACCTCAGTAACCTCTCTCTACAGAGCTTAAGATCACAACTAATAGTCTCACTCATCATTCCTAAATGCTTTGAGATTGATGGAGGAGTCTCCTTCTCTGCAGACGTTCCAGACCCATCTGGGTGAGTTCTTGTGCGACTTGGTCTGGGTGATCCTGCTGTGGCAGGGGGGTTGGACTGGATGATCTTTCCAGGTCCCTTCCCATCCCTATGAGACCATAGATAATGTGGGTGAAAGAAGAGGAGGCAGGAGACCGAATGAGTGCTGGGTCCAGACAGGAGTCAAGGACAGAGGGGTGGGAGCGTTGGGTGCTTTGATTCTGCTCCCCGTGGTTGCAGGCAGCCCGCACCGTCCGTCCTGTTAGCGCATATCAGGGTTTTGGGATTTGTGCCCAAAGGCAGCTGCGAGGTTTGCCAGAACCGTCCTGAATTGCAGCCCTTGAAGAGGGAGAGGCGAAATCTGGAACCTTCTGCGACCAGGTACAGAGGAACCGGGGTGCGCGCAAGGCTCCAGGCGGTGTCTGCGGGCAGGTAGCTCCGCGGGCCAGTGCGGGTCAAACAGACCCGCGGACTTTCCCAGGTGAAGGAGGGTTTCCTCTGTCGGGGTTTGTTGTGGAAGCAGGTCTGGTTTGTGGGTGCTCAGACAGCGCCGCAGGAGCGACGCTTGTGCAATTCTTCCGTGTTGTCAAAACAGAGAGGGGAGAGAACTGCTAGAGCTCCTAGGGAACGTTGGGAAGACAAGGTTTCCTTTGAGGAGAGCAGCCTAGGTGCTGGCTGTGTTTCACGGGCTTCATTTACATGTGCTGAAGCTGCGCCATTCCCACTCCACGCTGCCACTGCAACCGCCTTCCTCGCTCGTCTCTTTTTATGGGCACTGCATTCACAAAACCAGGCTTTAAACTTATGGGGCGGAAGAAAAGATGCCAGTGAGGAGCTGTGTGCTGTGGCTGGGTGTAAGACACTGAAATCCCAAGCAGTAGGGACCCCAGGTTGAAACCTCACAGTCTTTTGCAGTTGCAAACTGCTTGGCATCCCTTCCAGGTAGCGCTGGCGCTGCCAGCAGAGTTCAAGCCATGGAACAGCTCTGGGGGACTCTGTTGTCACTTACTGCTTGTACTGTCTGCAGTGCACTGAGAACGTTCTCCAGCCTCTGAGGCTTCAGCGGTGAGAGCACGACTAAGGGCACGGTTTGTATCTATCAGTTAACTTGCTAATTTGAAGGGAAAGCGGTGAAGTGGAAATGTAGAAAATAGAAAGAACACGAGCAGGTCACAGAATCCCAGGCAGCCGTCTGAAATGTCCCCTGTAAATACATTTCTATAAAAGGTGTGAATGAGACTTCTAAAAACCCGCACGATGGACTGGGCGCAGTCGATGGACACAGTCACAGGCAGGTATTGAAGGGGAATGTTCCACCGCTGATCCACAGAGAACAGATAATAGGAACCAACGCTACTGCAGGCGGGCAGGTGCCCAGCATTACAGGACAGGGGGCACTGGGTGCCAGCTGGAACAGAGGAGGTTCCCTCTCCATCTCAGCAGGACCTTCTTCCCAGGGAGGGTCCCGGAGCACTGGAAGGGGCTGCCCAGGGGGGTTGTGGAGTCTCCTTCTCTGCAGACGTTCCAGCCCCGCCTGGCTGTGTTCCTGTGCCACTGGGTCTGGGTGACCCTGCTGTGGCAGGGAGATTGGACTGGGTGATCTTTGGAAGTCCCTTCCCATCCCTAAGGATTCTATGATTCACAGGTGACTGTGGGGGGTAGAGGTACTCACCTTTGCCCCACACCTTAACAGGTAACTGCAGTTGTATCATGAAATCAGCATATAATTGGGGAGGAAATTAAAGGGATGAGGGGGTTGTTGTGAGTGTAAAGCAGTGCCGTGAATTTCATCTTCCATAGGATCCTTAGGGATCAGAAAGGACCTCGAAACATCATCCAGTCCAATCTGTCTGCCACAGCAGGATCACCTAGACCAAGTCATAGAATACTTAGGGATGGGAAGGGACCTCGCAAGATCACCCAGTCCAACCCCTCTGCCCCAGCAGCATCACCCAGACCAAGTCACACAGGAATCATGGAATCTTTAGGGATCAGAAGGGACCCTGACAGATCCTCAGGGCTGGCAGTACTGAGTGACCAGGGAACACGAGTAAGCTAAGACTGTATCCGAGCCCTGGTACCGTTGGCGAAGTCAGCAGGTGTGTGGGCACAAGGCTGTCGCAGGAGCTGGGCTTCTTTTTTTGATCGATTTATTTATTTAATTCCCCTCAGCGCCCCCGCCAAAGCCTCGTGTGATAATTGGATTCATTTAGCCCTTAGAATCCTCAAGTTTGCAAATAACAATGAAAAATGAATATTTCATGACGGGGAGGACGATCAATTATAGTTTTGCGACTCTGACCGAGAGCCCAGCGCGACGGAGCGGGCATTGACACAGCACGAGCATCCTGGCACCCTGCTCATTAAAAGCCCCCCCCGGCTCCAGACAGTGAGCGGGCAGGTGGGGATCGTAAAACCAGACCCAGGTCTTGTTTGGGGTTGCGGGGTGTTAAGGCTGCTGTGGGCAAGGCTTTGCAGTTCACTTCGGCCCCCGGAGTTTGTTGTGTATGCAGCGCCGAGGGGCGTCGTTAACCGGTCGCACCTGCAGTCGCCCTGGCTGTGCGGGAGAGGATGCTGCGGGGAGGGCGATGCCTCTGCGAGCAGCCCGGCCGAGTTTTCACACCACAGGAGCGCTTCTTTTTTTAATGATTACTTTCAGTGAGAAGATGCTGGGTCAAGTTCAGAGGGGGTGTGCGGGGTGGTTGCTTCTCAGGGTTATCAAGACAGGAGCCCTGAGGCAGCGCTGCCCGTAGGAAAGAGCCGTCGGGAGGAGGGCTGAGCGCTTCCAGGCGGGACTGTGGCTGCTGCTTGGCAGCCCCCCTGGTTTGGAGGGGAGTGCGCTCAGACAGGGACTGAGGAGTACCGTCACCTAGCTGGGAACGGGGTCGGGCTCTCCCCTTGTAGCAGGTGAGGGAACTGCGTGGCTGTTTTTTATAGACGCTTACTCCATGCCGGAGCAATGCTGGGGGGGGTGGGATGCGCAGCTGCGGATGCGTGTGGCGTGGAAAAGCTACCTCGCGTGGTAATCATCCCTGCGAAACCATGAGCCTCACGCAACCTTAGTGTGAAGTGGAACCCCCCCCAAAAAAGAAAGAAACCCACCCCACAGTGTTGGAAGTCCTAACTTTGGCTGAACTCCGCGATAGCCTCTCCGAGGGAAACGATGCCAGCGCGCTGCTGCGGGTCGGGCTCCCGCAACCCCGCGGGCTGGGGGTCGCCTGGCGCTTCCCTCGCTCCTTGTGTGGCTCCGCCTGCTCCGGGCAGGGGAGGGGAGAGCAGAGCAGCCTTAAAAACGATGGGGAGGAGGGAGGGAGGGGGAGCTGCTCGGCGGGGAGAGCGGAGTTCTCGGGGAGGAGAGGAGAGGCGAAGGAAGGAAGGAGGGGGGGGAGTGGCCTAGCGCCTCCATCGCAGCGGGAGCCGCGGCCGCCGAGCGCCGAGAGGGGTTGGCGGGGAGCGAGCGCTCCGGAGGCTGGGTCTGCCCCTGGGTGACGTCACGGGCCGGAGCGGCGGCCCCCGGAGGCTGGGTGAGTGGCAGCCCAGCCTACTCTTTAATAGCCCCGTCATGTGACGGGCGGCAGGAGTAGCACAGGTGCCTGCGCTTGGCGCTCAGAGGGGGTCTCGTCGCCTGCATGAGTGCCTGCTGCCCGCCTGCCCGCCTCTGCGCTCTAGTTTGCCCGCTTTCCTGCCGTCGCCCTGCAGCTGGATGGCGTGGGACATGTGCAACCAGGACTCTGTATGGAGTGAGCTCGAGGTGAGGGCTGCGCGGCGGGGGCAGCGCTGGCGGCGGCGGTGGGGAGAGCGGTGGGCAGGGCCCGAGGGGCTGGTCGGGGGAGCTGGGCCCAGGCGGCCCCCTTTGCGAACAGGTCCGGATCTTATCTGAACTCGGCGAAGTTGGCTATTTTAAGGGTACTCGGCGGTGCCTTGAGCAAATCACAGCCGAGCTGCTGTCATCGGGAGCTCCTGCAGGAGTTGGAAACTATTTCCATGTGCCTCCGGCTCGCCTTCCCTCACGGGCAGTAGTTCTGCTCCCAGATACCCACAGCAGCCGGGCTCTCCAGCCTTTCCAGTGGCGTTGCGTGGCCTGCTTGGAGAATTGCCCTGGTTATTTAGAATAAAATTAACATTTCTATTTTATCTTTAACAAAAAACCGTGAAAGAAGTTGCCGTTCCCCGAGGGCTCCGTTTGTCACTCGCTGGGCTCGGTCGAAGGGGTTTTTCCCCCCTCCCCGTGTTTCTCCGCCGCAGGGTTCAGCCCCGCACGCGAGCAGGAGTACCCTGTTGTTTGCCTGTAGATGCTTTTAGGAGAGGTTTCTGGAAGGACGCGTTTCCCTCTGCCCGTGGTATCGGAGCGGTGACGCTGTAGTTCGTGTCCCGTAGAGCAGGGTTTGCAGCCCGCCCGAGTAGTCCAGCAAACGGTTAAGTCCAGCCGAGACAACAGGATGAGCCGTGAGAATAGAGTTTCTGCAGGACTGTGCGAACTGCTGCTGCTGCCGCCGCTGCTTGTGTAAAAATAGACGGCAATACATCAAACCCACGGCTTCTGCTGGCTACGAGTCATGAAGGGGGGAGAAAAAGAGGCGAGCGGCTCCTGGTAATCTCTGGAGCATAGAGGGAGGCGTGAGGATTTCTGCATGTTTGCGTTCGGCGATGAACACCGCCTTACCTCAAAGTTGGGGCAACTTGCGAAGCCAGGCAAACTTTCCGTGGACCCCGTGGAGAGGAAGCCCAGATGCTCAAAGGAACCAACCCTCTGGCTGCCGGTTTGGAATAAGCGCTTCGGACGCTCCCCTCGGGCAGCAGGGGAGGGAGAGCAGGTTACAGGCGATGCTTTTTAAATGAGACCTTGGTGCCCCGAGAGAGCTCCCCACCTACAGTCACAGGCACGGCCGTGTCCTCCGGTATCTTTTTCCCATCTGGTGGAGCATGCGTGCGGCTTCTCCAGTCGTTTTGTCGCGCTGTAGACATTTGCAGCCTGCCGTCGTACCCACTGATTTCTGTTTGCATATTGTAATTGCTCTTATCTTGTTTTGATTTCTCGGTAAAGTGGAATAGATATGGATAATTCATATGTCCTGTAGCTATTATGAGTCAAGGCTCTAAGTGGATGACTTTCTGGCTCCAAAGTCCTAATTGTTTCTGAGTAGCTGGAGTATGACTGGGGGTTGTTGTCTGGCTTCTAGCATGGGTCTCGGCTGCCGTAGCTTGGCTTTTCCATCATGTGTTATTCCTGGTGCTGCTAGGAGCTCATTGAGAAACCGGCTTATGTGGAAATACTGCAGATTCAGTGAAATCACTGGGGTTCCTGCAGTGATTTCAAGCCGGTGACAGAGTAGATCATTTATGTCGATGACTTTTTCGTGGGGGAGGGGGAAGAGCTAAAAAAAGATGTGATCTTAATGTTAATTGCAATCTTAACATTAATTGTGTGGTGGCTGGATTAACTGTGGGCAGGATTTTACCTGCGTGCTCCTGCACTGCACTTCCTCCAGCAGCTGTAGCCTCTGAGTGCTGCTTTGGCTCGGGAGATCGCCTTTACCGGTGGGAAACGGCACAGGTACTGGAGGAGCTGGAATTTCTGGAGTCATTAGTGTTTGCCGTCACCGGGAACCACAGTGTACTCTGCCTCACGTAGTGATGGGGTGGCACGTTGCTTAATAAAGGCCTGCATCGCCGTAGCTGATCAGCATCCCCAGTGCTTCACAGCTTAATGAAGGGGATGTACAGTGAGGTGGTGGGGACTGATAGAGGGAGTCCACGTGGCACGCGTTCTGTCGGATCTCTCTCTCTTTCCCGGGTTCATCCCCTCGGCTGTTGGAAAAACTTGTTTAAAAAGCTGGGGGTTATTTTTGGTTTAATATATGGATGTGTGAAACAGTAATTATTTTTTAGATATATAAAAATTTACCTTTCAAAGGCACACGACCCTCCGAAAGGCTAACGGAGAATTATACTTAATTAGAGTGATTCATTAGCGTCAGTGCCGTTAAGCTAATTTATTGTTTGCGCCTGAACTAAGAGGGGGGGTGTTGAAGGTTCTGTTGGAGTGAAATAATGCACAGGAATTAGCCCTTTGTGTTTAGTGCCTGCTCTGCGCTCCTCCGCGTTGCTGTAAAATTCAGGCTCCCGTTCGGGACTGCCTGCGATACCAGGTCGCGGTGGGAAGACGGGGAGGTGTCCGCTGGCAGCGCAGGTGCACCTGTTACAGATGTAGAGGCAAGCAATAAATACCAGCGTGTCAGATGAGGACAGGTTCAGGTCTTGGGCTGTTAAATCTGGCATCATCCAAAGGCCAAATATAAATGAATAACAGGAACACTTGCTCCTAACGCGGCTCAGATGAGAAGCGTCGTGTCATATTTGGAAGCATCGATTTTATTATCATGTCAACAGTGGCGAGCGCACGGCTACTTCATGCCGGCCGCGGCGTTCGTTAAGGCGACGCTGCAGTGGCTCCGGGCGAAGGGGAGCCGCGATGAGCACGGTCTTGTGGGGTTTTTTTCCTTTTAATACCATTGTTTGTGTTCCTGCGGGAGCCCTCTCTAGGGACCTGAAAATGCAGATCACCAAGAGTAAACATGTCGAAGCGTGTGGTTCGCGGCTATTTTTACAACCGAAAGCAGTAACGGATCAGCAGGGTACTTCAGAAGTCTGTGGTATCGCTTAGAAGCTGCTGACCTCCACAACACAAACCTGAGAATGATGCTGAGAAACTACCTTTTCAGGCAAAAACTAGATTATCCTTTAATGAGATCAGAGATTTTGGCCGAGCATCAAAAAGGGTCATCTCTGCCTTCTGAGATCGCAGCCGGGAGGTTGTGTCTTGCTCTAGAGAAGAGGAAACTCTCCAAGTTGTCCTTTTCTCTTCCTTGTAACCAAAGTACTGACAACACGTTGCACACCGTGGAGGGGACTTGGAAAGATCACCCAGTCCAATCTCCCTGCCACAGCAGGATCACCCAGACCCAGTGGCACAGGAACACAGCCAGGCGGGGCTGGAAAGTCTCCAGAGAAGGAGACTCCACAACCCCCTGGGCAGCCTGGTCCAGTGCAAGAAGTAGAAGTGTCTGGTTATGATTTCTGCATCTAGAGTTTGAGGATAACTTCTGGGATCTACATGACAATGCAGAGCTTCCCTGTGTTTCTTCCTCTGCAGAATAGGTTTGGCTGGGTTTTAAAAGAGCTGAGCTCCCTTTTGGGTACCTCAGCTACATGGCTGGGCTTGCTGAAGTGTTTAGCATCCAGCAGCCACTNCCCATCCCTAAGGATTCTGTGCAACTCATGGGACTCTGAAATACAGAAATACCATGCCAGCTCAAACTGAGCGACAGAAAACAAGCTAATCCATAGAAGACTTCAAAAACAGCTGGTGAAGAAGAATGCAGGTGCAATAAAATACCCAAACTAGACGAGAAAGCGAGCTCGCTTACCTAATGCTTCAGGTTCTGCAGCCCTTCGAATGGGAAGGAATAGCAAGTGGTATCTCGGAACCTCCTCCCGCAGCCTCTTGGCTCCCTTGCTCCTTGGCCTGTCCCCTGTTCATCAGGCAGCATCCTGGTAGATGGAGAAGTTGCTGTTCGTGCCAGCTGCACCCCCTCTGTGCCAACAGGCTAGATCTTTGCTCGCAACCTCTCGATGCTGCATGCAGCCTGCATGGAAGGGACCTCGAGGGATCATCCAGTCCAATCCCCCTGCCACAGCAGCATCACCCAGACCCAGTGGCACAGGAACACAGCCAGGCAGGGCTGGAACGTCTCCAGAGAAGGAGACTCCACAGTCCCCCTGGGCAGCCTGGTCCAGTGCTCCGGGACCCTCCCTGGGAAGAAGGTCCTGCTGAGATTGATAGGGAAC
>VZRI01013891.1:854318-865530 GCA_013397515.1 Upupa epops | reverse complement strand
GGTGATGAGCTAGAAGGGTCCGGGTGTGGTGCAGAGGGAATTGCTTCATCAAGCAGCATCGACGTGTGGGACTGTGCTCTGTGCCAGGCTGTTGCTCTGTGTTTTCCATACGTAGGAAACTGCTGTGATGGGTACTCTTGACTTTCCCACTGCTGGGGTAAAGGGGATGTGCATTACAGTGTTGTTTTTGCTGCTCAGTAGGTCTGTTGATAGCCCCAGTCTGGAGGGGGTAGGCTGCCCCTACCACAGCCAAAGACTCTCTTTCCAGAGTCCTTTGTGTTTTCCTCTGATTTCTCTGTAAGTCACAGAGGGAAAAGCATCTCCCACTGCTAATGAGGATCCATGCAAACGAGACTGTTTACTACCCCAAACAAGACCCTTCGCCCCCCCTCTGTGTCAGTATTCCTGAAAGAGAGCGTGCCAGAGGAGGAACAGCTACCTGGCTGCCTACTGGGGCCGCTCAGGAAGCTGCTTCACAACGCGCAGGTGCAGTGCCGCGTGAACCGAGCGTGCTCCTCACCCCAGGGTGAACACGGGGGTATTTCACAACGCGCTGTGGCTGCCAGCGCTCTGGTGTGTAGTTGTGCGGCTGCATCCTGTGCACTGGGGAAGGATCACGGCAGCATCACCAACCAGTACCGTTTTTTCATGCCCATCTGGTAGCCATGAGTGACCTCAAGGATTATGGCGAGGATCTGTGCAAGTGAAAGTGTCGCTGTCTCCAGCTTGAGCTAGCCTGCAGGGCTGAAGGCTGTAACAGGCTGTGCCTCTTTAACCTGACTGCACCAGGCAGTGCATGACAGACCTTGCCCAGAGGTATTCATCTGGAACCTCTACCTGCGCTGGCTCGCTCTGAAGCAGGACAATAAGGCCATGCCTTGGCCACTGCTGTTGGGTTTAATAGCCCTTTGAGCACAACTCCTGTGAAAGGCTGTAGGGAGAAGGAAAGCCATTGCCCCTGGACAGGATGTGATACAGAAGTCGGCCTATGCCCCCCTGTTTCCCCGTCCCCTCCGCATCGCTGCGCGGAGCCAGCAGCGTTCTAAGACGCGACGGTGGGGGTTCTCTTCCCGAGAGCAACTCCAGTTGTCGTGACCCTGTGCCAAGGCTTAGTTCTTGTCGCGTGAGGTGAAAGCTGAGAGATTGCCGGTAATTAAGGGAACTCTTTCTGTGTCGCTGTCTCCTGCAGTGCGCTGCTCTGGTCGGTGAAGACCAGCCTCTTTGCCCCGATCTCCCAGAACTCGACCTCTCCGAACTCGATGTGAACGACCTGGACGCAGACAGCTTTCTGGGGGGACTCAAGTGGTACAGTGACCAGTCCGAGATCATCTCCAACCAGTACAGCAATGAGCCCACCAACATATTCGAGGTAAGGACAGCTGCTGCGCGCGGGTGATGCAGAGTCCTCGCTTGCTTTTCTTACTCTCATTTCTCTAGCCCAGTGGGCAACCATTTCCCTGTGTTACCCCGGGTAAGAGACGGCAGCTGTAGCGGTGGGTGTTACCCGTCACGGCTTCGCGGTGCCATCGAACCCAGACCTGTGGCCTGGAGACATGGGGGGTGCAAAACAGAAGCCTTGAATGGAGTGACACGGCACTTAGTGCCTGTGAACGGAGATGGCTGGAGAGAGTGCCCGGTGCGCTCTGCCCTGCGGGTGATGTCAGGGGCAGCGGTTGCAGGGCTGTGAGCTGCAAAGGAAAGCAGGCGTTCAGCGTGTTTGCTGTCTGCCACGTGTGCTGCCCAGCTCCAGCTGGAGCGTTTCTAGAGGAGGCTGTTGGTGCTCTGAGCCTTCCTGTGTGAGGCGACTGCCCTGAGACGGAGAGGTCCTCGTGGTTGGTGCGCTGGGGAGACAACGGGGGAAGGCAGCAGAGAGGGCAGTGAGGATGGGCAGTTGCTCAGGAACCGGCGCGGTGTCTGAGCTGTTTTCTAGGTCTCTGGGTGCGGAGCAGTCTTGCAGGGAAAGCCGAAGGGTGGTAGGCGAGATCTAAACGTTTGTGTTCAGTTCCACCTTGAGGATCAGGATGTACAAGGGGAGGGCTACTGCCTGGTGCCTTCTCGCGTCGTCTTTCTTCTCCTGTGCAAAGCCGTTGTGATTCTCTCTGCCTTGTGGTTGCAGGGCAGAGGCAGCCGTGCCCCTGCCGAACGCTAACCTCCTTCCCTCCCTGGTGACAGGCGATGCCGTAGACCATGCGCTGACTGAGCCACTGGGCAGCGCGTTGGTTAGCTGGCTGCAAGAGCGTGCGTGGCACCAAGCCTCGGCTGCTGCCCTCCCATGGCAGGTACCGCAGCTCCAGGAAGCGTGGCTGGTCTGCTGGCTCGGGGAAGCCCCGAGCCGTCCTGGTGAACTTGAAAAGCTAGGAAAGATTAACTGAAAGAGTGCAGTAAAGAGCTTAGCTAGGCTGGCCTGAGTCTCTTTCTCTGTGTACAGCTCTGCACCCACGGTGGTCTCCCTGATGCCACTGAGGTGCCCGTGGGTTTCTGCCAGCAGCAGAAATTGGTCCTCTCTGTGCGATTTCTCTCACGTACCCCCGAGGAACGTGGAATTATTCAAATCAAAGTGAAATCAGCTCTGCACAGCCTTGTGCTCAGGCTTTCTTTCTTTATGAGTCGTATAATGTTCTGCACCTTGTTTGACAAACCTTCCCAGTGCAGCCTGCGTCCTGAGTGGCACTTGCAGCGCCTGGGGCAGGTGCTGTGTGGTGGAGTGTGCCCTTGGATGGTTGGCAGCAGAGGCAGGGGACACATTTACAGCTACAGGAGATGTAGATTTTATAGCTAAGGAGATGTAGTTTTTTCTTGTTCATCAAAAGCGAGACCATAGAATCCTTAGGGATGGGAAGGGGCCTGGAAAAATCACCCAGTCCAGTCCCCCTGCCACAGCAGGATCACCCAGACCAAGTGGCACAGGAACACAGCCAGGTGGGGCTGGAACGTCTGCAGAGAAGGAGACTCCACAACCCCCCTGGGCAGCCTGGTCCAGTGCTCCAGGACCCTCCCTGGGAAGAAGGTCCTGCTGAGGTTGAGAGGGAACCTCCTCTGTTCCAGCTGGCACCCAGTGCCCCTTTACCTAGCACCAGCTGCCCTTGAGCAGAGCCTGGCTCCATCCTCCTGACACCCACCCCTCACAGATTTATAGACATGAAGATGCAGAAGCATCTTCCCTTGCAGGAAAACCAGCTGAAGATGCGGCCTTTCAAAGCCTGAGTCCCAGATAAATAATGGAATGGAGCCTCTTCCACCGCTAGGCACACCAGTCATTCCAGTAAAACCAGTGGAACTTGGCCACAGACCTGTCACTTGCCCTGTGCACAGCTGCCTGGCTGCACTGGTACCAAATCTCCTCCACTGGGTCGTGATGAATCCCCTAGCCACCTCCTCTAGGGATTGTCCCTTGCTGGTGTGACAGCTCCTCCCAGCCTGGAAGCGGGAGCACGCTGCATCACAGAGGGCAGCCGGTTAAGCTTGTGACAGCGACGTGAGGTGCCGATCCTTGCGCGTCAGCTCTCTCGAGCGCGTCCGGGTGCGCGTGAGGGAGGAGCAGCCCCGGCAGGGGTACGCAGCTGGGCAGATGCAGCGAGGCAGCAGGTAACAGGGCATCAGTAAGAGGCTGGAAACGCTGCTTCTCCCCTGAGGGGCGGATTCTGCCGTCCTCTTTGCAAACGCCTGGGTTTCCTCGCGCTCGTCGGGTTCCCTGCTGGCTGCTCCCTTGGCCTGTCCTTACCTGGAGAGACGGATTGTGCTCTGAGGGCATTCTGCAGGGCCGCATTGCTCAGTCAGACTGTTCCCAGCCTCTTGGCGTGTTGAGTTTGCATTCAGTCGCTGCTCGAGCTGGGAAGAGGGGAACCAGACGGTTGTTGTCTCCTCCCGTGCGTTAACCCTGTCCCTGTGCTCCGCGGTGCAGCTGGAAACCTTGCGCTATTTCTCACCTCTGCCTCTCTGTAAAGAGACGACTGGGGGTGCTCAAGAACAGAGGAAGATGTCGTCTTCCTCCAAGGATTATCTCGCACAGTCTGTGAGGAGCTGTTTGTTTTAGCTGAGACAATGGAAGTTGTGTGCAGTTTCCCACTGAGGACTCTCTAGATTTCTCCACCCTGGCGAGCGCTGCCTTTGCTTTTAAGGAAGAGCTCTTGTTTGTTCAACTTCTTTCCTCCCGTAGGACTGTGGGACTAGTAGGTTTTACCCAGCTTTAGCTTCGGATTAGGCCTGGAAATACAGGCTGGGGTGAAAGGAGAAGCAGCAGAAGGACAAGCAGAGGTTGGACAGTGCAGGAGCGGTGTTAACTGCCAGACCCTGAATGAAACACACTCTCCTTTGAGGTGTGAACACACTACAAGTGGCATCATCATCTAGGGGCTCTAAAGCCCTCTTAAAATGCGCTTTTATTTCTCATAGAATGGCCAGGGTTGGAAGGGACCTTCAGGATCATCTCATTCCAGACCCCCTGCACAGGCAGGGACACCTTCACTGGAGCAGGGTACTGAGGGCCCCATCCAGCCCAGCCTTGAACACTGCCAGGGAGGGGGCAGCCTCAGCTGCCTTGAGCAACTTGTTCCAGCATCTCAGCACCCTCACAGGAAAGAACTGGTTCCTCCTGTCCAACCTCAATCTCCCCTCTTCAAGGTTGGAACACTTTCCCCTTGTCCTCTTGTTAAGCAGCCGTGGCAAAAGCCCTCCCCAGCTTTCTTCTGATCCCTACTGATGCTGTGATTCCTGTAGCNTGTTCCAGCATCTCAGCACCCTCACAGGAAAGAACTGGTTCCTCCTGTCCAACCTCAATCTCCCCTCTTCAAGGTTGGAACACTTTCCCCTTGTCCTCTTGTTAAGCAGCCGTGGCAAAAGCCCTCCCCAGCTTTCTTCTGATGCTGTGATAGCCCCCTTCAGACCCTGTGGAGCTGCTCAAAGGTCACCTGGGAGCCTCCTCTTCTCCAGGCTGAACCCCTACTCACTCATCCTCTCCTCATAGGGAAGATGCTCCAGCCTTCTGATTGATTGAGTTGCTCTCCTGCAGACCCATTCCAGGAGCTCTATGTCCTCCTTATGCTGGGGACTCCAGAACTGGGCACAGTACTCCAGCGGCCTCACATGTGCAGAACAGAGGGGGAGAATCACCTCCCTGGACTCTGTAGGGAAGACTTGTATTTCAGACAGTGAGCTTTCAGGCGTTCTCTTGTTCCTGGAAGCTCGCTTGAGCTGAGCACCCACAAGCCGAGACACTCCCAGGGACAGCGGGAGTCTCAGGGACTAGAAATTATTAATAGTTACAGTAGCAACCAGGAGCCAAGTGAGATAAAGGGCCAATTAGGCTAGATAGTGTGTAACTGTTGAGTATAAATCCCTGCTCTTGTGTGCTTAGGTGTGATGACAGGCTGCCCTTCACACCGCTGTGAGAACCGCAGTAGGTGCACCTGACTCATCGCTGCGTTACTCTGCTCACAAGCCAGCGTAACTGCTTCCAGTCCCACGTAGATCTAGAGTCAGGTAGAATCATTACGGATCAGAAGGAACCACAAAAAGCATCCAGTCCAGTCCCCCTGCCACAGCAGGGTCACCCAGACCCAGTGGCACAGGAACACAGCCAGGCGGGGCTGGAACGTCTGCAGAGAAGGAGACTCCACAGCCCCCCTGGGCAGCCTGGTCCAGTGCTCCAGGACCCTCCCTGGGAAGAAGGTCTTGCTGATATTGATAGGGAACCTCCTCTGTTCCAGCTGGCACCCAGTGCCCCTTGTCCTGTCACCAGATGCCCTTGAGAAGTTTCTTTTCATCCATAGCTCGGTCACATCTGCTTTTCACTGGTGGATTTTCTTTGCCTGTTGTTCTGACTACTGGAAAGATAAAATGAAGGAGTTCTTGCCCCTCAGGGCACCCTCAATTGACACGAATTGATGCAAGTAAATGGTTAACAAGTCACCCACAACCAGTGACTTAGATGGGTCACTGCAGCGTTCACTCCAGGATTTGCTGCTGAGAGGAGGTAGACTTTAAAAACCAGTAATTGGAAGGAAGGGGGTTGACTTCTTTAGTGTCAGGTTTCCATCCTCAAAGCCAGTGCTGTGTGGAAATGAGAAGAACCAGCTCACTCTGCAGGAGGGAGAGGAGTTTTAAGTTCCTTTAATGAATCATAGAATCATTAGGGATTGGAAGGGACCTGGGAAGACCATGCAGTCCAATCCCCCTGCCACAGCAGGATCACCCAGACCAGGTCCAGGAGGGTCTCAAACGTCTCCAGAGAAGGAGACTCCACAATCCCCCCTGGGCAGCCCCCTCTAGTGCCCTGTCACCCTCCCTGGGAAGAAGTTATATATCAAGCACTGCTGGCCGTAACTAGAGCTAGTTGTGACTGGTACCAAACATCACAGTGGCTTCCTCTCCTTGTTCATGGCTCACGAGTCAGTCAGCTGATGCCGAGAGGAAATGCAGCCATAGGTAGGCAGTAGCCTGTTAAACATGATGCACGTGTGATGTGCAAGCTGTAACCCAGGTTACTTTTCAAGCCCAGACTGTGTGCTGTGTTTGGAAAGCATCACCAGGCTCCCGTGGGCTACCAAAACCCGCTGTGCTGCAAGCAGTGAGAATGTGGGGAGAGAGGGAGTCCTCGTATGATGCAGTGGATCCAGTTGTACCCGTGGCAGCAGGGGGGTTCTTGGTCGTAAACGATTTGCTATGCATTTGGGAAGGTGGTGAGTGTTGAGGGGAGCCTTGAGCTTCGCCAGGGTAGGAGCCTTAAGCATCACCAGGGCAGGGAGCCTTGAACATGGCCAGGGCAATTGACATTGGTTGAGACTATAAACTGCCTGGTGTTCCGTGGTGCTGCCGGTCTCTTTCACTCTCTCGGGTTATTCATTCAAGGTTTGCAGGCCGGCTGATTAATGAATTACCAGATCTTGCGTAAAGTGCCTCGGCCTGACTTTTAAACACCACCAGTGTTTTCTTTGCCGGTCTTGTGACTGGCGTTAATGGCTTTCCAGAGAGCCCAGCCTGTGCGGGCTTTCTGCGCCCGCCTCCCCGTCGTCTTTTTTTCCCACTTTCTCATTTTCTCCAAAACCCACGGTAGCCCAGGGCGAGCAGTTCAAGGAGACAGAATCTCACGGAAAAAACACCCCCAAAAAAGAACATAGTAGTCAAATCCTTGACGGCCGATGCCCTTCGGTGCCAAGCGGGCGTGATTTATCGTAGCCATCTATTCAGCACAAGGGAGGCTGGAGGTGAGCTACCCCACCTCGCGCGCCGCGCGTAGCTGGAGCTCTGAACTGGGAGGGAAAGCCTCAGAGCTATTTGCAAAGCGCTGGTGCTTAGTGAATACTAAATTACATTTAGGAAATAGTCTGCTGCTACCAGTTATACTTCATTTTTATTCTTGACACAGACACCTAAATCAGAGAACAGTAACGTTTCAGAGATGATGGTAGCAGTTTGGGTCTGTTCCAACCCCATAATAGGATCAGAATTTTAAGGCCTTTTTTATTATTAGCAATAGTGGCTTCGTTCCTGCTGCAGCAGAGTTCGCAGGGAATTACAGCTTTTACTAAAAAGATTAAAATGCTATTATGCAAATGATTGCAGTATGTTATTCTGTTTACAAATGAACACCCGTGGCTCAACACACAAATTAACTAACTGTTCCATCTCTATTATTAAGGATTTAATAAAGTAACTGTTGATAAAAACGAGGAGCTTGGAACAGTTAATAGGGACTGATGGTGATTTAGCAGAGGGCTTGGGCGTTGCGCTTAACGTCCTGGATGGGATAAGGGCGGAATAGGGCTGCTCGCAGGGCAGGACGGAGCTGCGAGTGTGTGAGCAGCGGCACGGCCACAGGGAGCACGGATCCGGGCAGTAGCGTGGTGCTGAGTTGGAAGGTAACGCGGGATAATGAGTGGGATGAGGGATCGGGGGCACTCTCAGCAAGTTTGCTGATGACACCAAGCTGGGGGGTGTCGCTGACACCCCAGCAGACTGGGCTGCCATTCACTGAGAGTTGGGCAGAGAGAGATGGAGCAAGGGACAACAAGGGTCAGCATAGAGCAACTAAGATGATGAAGGAAGTAGAGCAGCTCCCTGCTGAGGAAAGGCTGAGGGAGCTGGGGCTCTTGAGTTGGAGAAGAGGAGGCTGAGGGGGGACCTCATTCCTGTCTCTCAATCTGTGAGGGGTGGGTGTCAGGAGGATGGAACCAGGCTCTTCTCAGTGTCATCTGGGGATAGGACAAGGGGCACTGGGTGCCAGCTGGAGCAGAGGAGGTTCCCTCTCAATCTCAGCAGGACCTTCTTCCCAGGGAGGGTCCCAGAGCACTGGACCAGGCTGCCCAGGGGGGCTGTGGAGTCTCCTTCTCTGCAGACGTTCCAGCCCTGTCTGGCTGTGTTCCTGTGTCACTGGGTCTGGTGACCCTGCTGTGGCCGGGGGATTGGCCTGGATGATCTTTGGAGGTCTCTTCCCATCCCTAAGGATTCTGTGAGTCTATGAAGTAGGATTTTTGAGATTCAGGTTCGTGCCGTCAAGTGCTTTACATGATGAGCACGCGTAGGGTACTTGGGAACTCATGTCCCTCTAAAATGCATCCTGTGCCGAGACGCTTGTCTGGCAGATGGGATTCCGCCGCAGAGGATGGCTCTGTGTGGCAGAAAGGGGAGGGCTGGGTTCAGGCAGAGCTGACTTTACAAACAGCGCAGTAAATTGCTATTCCTAGCAGTTCATAAGAGATCATAAAAGCAAACAGATAAGAGCTGCTGAGGTCCTAGGGAAATGAATGTACAGTATGTGATTATGGGATGGAGTTAGCAGGGAAAGAGACAACGTTGGGGGTTTAATACAACGAGAAATGGAAGAGGCAGAAGATGCAGATTTGGGGTGGGAAACTTTATAAGAACAATAAAAGTTAACAATACGTTGTCAAAGCCACTTGTGAGACGAGGAGAAAGTTCCAGGGGAGGAAAATAGTGGAGGCTGGGCAAGAGTGCCAGGGTTTTTATAGTCCTGGTGGAGCAGTGCTTTGTGTCTGCCTGCACTGCCCTTTCCATCGCGTTGCCTTCGCCGTTGCTTCTTGCGTCCCACACTGATCAGGCTGGCCAGAGCCTCATCCAGCCCGACCTTAAACACCTCCAGGGATGGAGCCCCAACCTCCTCCGTGGGCAACCCATTCCAGGCTCTCCCCACTCTCCCGGTGAAGAACTTCCTCCTCACATCCAGTCTCCATCTCCCCATCTCCAGCTCTGCTCCATTCCCCTAGTCCCAACTCTCTCAGTCTGGCCTCATAGAAGTGCTGCAGCCCTCCGATCGTCCTCGTGGCTGTACTCTACAGCTAGCCAGGCTCAAGAGAAAGGGTAGTTTAGTTTACTCGGAGCAGCTTGGGGAGAGTTCATGCTCTGTATCTGGGGTTGGCCAGGTTGCTGCTCCTCCTCCTCTCTTTCTTCCCCACTCGCACGCACTGCAGACTGCCTCACTGCACTTCTGTTTTCATGCCGGCCCCCTACGTGTTGGTCGAAACCTGCAGGCAGGAGAAGAAGTCCCAAATGAGCTAGAAACCCAGTTGCTGTGAGAGCTTGGTGTTTGCTGTGCCAGGCCACCCAGCCCATTCCCCAGGGGACCGAGCAGCCCATGGCCTCCACAGCCCCATGAAGGAGATGCTTTACCTGGAGCGGCCGTGGCCCGAGCTGCTCATCCATCGCGTCTGATCTCCGCTGAGCACCTGTCCGCTTTGCGAGAGGGAGGGCTAACGCTCTCCAAAACAATAGTAGTCTAATTAGGTCACGAGCCGAATGCCTTGGCCCGCGTCACGGCGGCCCTCGAGGACGCTGCGTTACACAGTGTTCCCAGCGGCCGCGTGTCTAAATACAAACTGGTGTCAGCTGCCGCGCAGGCGAAAATGTAACAGCCTCCTCTCGCAGAGGTCATCTTAAATCCACTTTGGTCACAGTCACACTCCACATCTGTTTTAGTGAGATGCAGCTTCTTAAGGTGGCATTTGAACTCCGCGAGCACGCAGACGGCCGAGCTATAAATCGCTGGAGTTATTTTGAATGAGTGTCTGCTGTTTCATATTTATAACGGTGAGGCTCCGTAATATTCGCAGGGAATATATAACACAGATCAGTTCAACAAGCATGAAATTGTATGTTGTCAACTTGTCACATAAATAGAGCCGTAGTCTCGCTTACGATAATGTTGAACTAAGTGTTTCCTCCCTAGAACTGCAGAGGGTCATAAAGGAGTGGGACGGTGGTGGTCTGGTGTGGGAAGGACCCGCTTGGCACTGGCAGCGGGGTGTTTATGCCCTCAAAGAGCTTTAGCTGGAGGTAGCCTGCCTTGCAGACCTCCTTTGGGGGTGCGTGGACTCTAGGGGTGGTTGGTGGACAGAGTCCCTGCTTCTTCATATCCCTTCATCATCTTCTTCACCATCTTCATCTGTCTGCTGCTTCTGCTGTGACTCGTCTTGAGACATTGAGCTCCTATCAGACAGGGCTCCCCAAAAGGGCCTGGGGGGTGAGCACTGACTCTGATGCAAAAGAAGCCCAACGCCGCCTGCAGCTCTTCTGCAGGGGTGGCCACAGCCCTCTTGATGGCAGCTTGAACACAGGGAGGCAATCTGTTCTCTGCACAGGCAAACCCCCTTCAGTGGGGGTGACCCTGCAGCCCTCCCCTCTTTCACTGAGGGCTGAGATAGAGAAGAGGCAGCACCAGCTCGTTCCTGTCCTTACCTGGGCTTTTTCCCTCTTCTTCTTCGGCTTTGGCCGAGGTTTCTGTGCTGATGCAGTGGAGCAACAGCCTGGCTTCATAAAGACTGAGGCATTAATTAGCACGTTGTGGCAGTGATGAGTCTGAAGGGCCCTGGCTGGCGGTGGCTCTGTACCGCATGCAGTCATCACGGGGTTTGGTTTATGGAGGCACATATGTGGAGGGGGATTGGGCTGGATGCTCTTTCCAGGTCCCTTCCCATCCCTAACGATGCCGTGATTCTATGGTTACCCTGCTCCCAGCACTGTCTGCTCTTTGAAAACTAGCCAGATGCACTTGAACTGGCCCTCTCTGTGGCCCCCATGTGGACCCAGTAGGGTTTGTTAGGGGTAGCCCCATGCTGCACAGGGGTGCTTGGTTGTTTCTGTATCTCTTAGGAGATTAGACTTGTTTAACTTGGGTTTTCAGACCCAAGCTAAGGTAGGAGTAGGATGTAATCAAGTTCAATAAATCTGTGAGGGGTGGGTGTCAGGAGGATGGAGCCAG
>VZRI01013891.1:755707-854030 GCA_013397515.1 Upupa epops | reverse complement strand
CCAGTTGTCCCCTCAGTCGCATCTGGAGCAGATCCAGAAGAGCTGTGGTGCTTTTGTTTTGTCTCTAAGGTTTAGGAAAGTACCACGTGGTCCCGAACACTGCGGAGACCTTCATCCGTCTGCAGTGCGAGGGTGTCCGACCGCCTCCGCTTGTGTGTGATGGGGGTGTTGTCATCTCTTCTCTTTGCCTCGGATCCCACTCTCCTATAGGAAGGGTCGGGTCAGATGCCTTTCTGGACACCAGGTCTCCCGTTTGCAGCAGGGCAGAGAGGATAACGTTACCAAACAGAGGCTAACGTTACCAAACAGCTCGGCTGCCTCTGGCTCCGTCTGGAGCATCGCGGGCCCGTCGCTCCTGTCGTGTCGCACTCGCGGCGCCTTATTATCTGTGTTCTTCTGTAAATCCAATCCGGGGCTGTCATTACCAGGTTCAGGTAGGTGAGCACCATCTGGGTGAAATAACCATGTGCTCGTGATGGGCTGCAAGGGGCTTTTGTTAGTTAATCATCCCTGCCCACCCTGTGATGAGTTAATTTGTCTGCTGAGCCATGGAAGAGCCCCCAAGAGCTCCCAGGAGCCTCTTGTTAAAATTCTGCCGACAAATGGGAAGATAGGGATGATTTCACTCCTTTTGCTGGAGCCGGTGCTAGCTCTGCTCTGGCTAAATCATCCGTCATGCAAAACTTCCTAGGCAATGGTCTTGTTGCAGTGCTGGCCGTGCAGTGCATCCCTGTGCTTCTACTTCTTCGACATTGCCACGGGATGCTGAGCCCCTCCTGAAAACCTCTCCAGGCCATGGACTGCATCAAAAGCGGTATTGCTGGGCAGCCCTTCATACGATCATTGGGGGTGGGAAGGACCTCGAAAGAGCATCCAGTCCAATCCCCCTGCCACAGCAGGATCACCCAGACCAAGTCCAGGTGGGTTTCAAGCATCTCCAGAGAAGGAGACCCCACAAACCCCCCTCCAGTGCCCCGTCACCCTCACTGGGAAGAGCCCATCTACTCCCCACGAGCATTTCCTAGCTGTGTTGTAGGTTAGAACTTTATCCCCTGGGCTGGGAAAAGCTCAGCAGGCTCCAACCACCTCCAGCAGGCTGGGAGGAAGAGGAGCTTAGGCAACAGAGCTCCTGGGCCTCTGAGAGAGGAATCACTTGAGTTTATCTTCATGACCCAGGGCCCAGCTCCTCTTTACTTTCACTACCTTTGCTCCTTCCAAGGAGCACAGAGTGCACATCATAAACCAGGGACGGGCTGGTCACTAGCCCCAGGGTTTATGGCAGCACCAGCGGAGAAGGAAATAAAGACTACGGTAAGGAACTAGAAAAACAAACACTGCGCGTTTCCTGCTGTCACAGCCTGGGAACCGGGCATGGAGCTNGGAGCACTGGACCAGGCTGCCCAGGGGGTTTGTGGAGTCTCCTTCTCTGCAGACGTTCCAGCCCCGCCTGGCTGTGTTCCTGTGTGACTTGGTCTGGGTGATCCTGCTGGCAGGGTGGTTGGATGGGTGATCTTTGGAGGTCCCTTCCAATTCCTCAGGATTCCACATCTCGTGTCCTTCCCTACCCCTGCCTCTCCGAGTGCAGTGACAGCCCCTGGGTTTGCTGTGTGCCAGCCTCCCCGCTCTGTTTGCAGCAGATTGAAGAGTTTACATTAGGCCGCAGAGTTATCTTCCAGGTTTCCTAATTCTATCTGCTGGCAATCCCAGCGACGCGCCTGGGGTGGTGGCTACCCCAGTCCTAAAGGACTTTGTGTCACTTTCCGCAGGGACAAATCCTCCCCGCGCTAAACCGCTTTGCAGTGTTTGCTCAGACTGGAAATTGGACAAAGACCTCCTGTCCACAGCCGCCACAGGAGATTGCCTTCATCTAACCCCCCCTGCACGCCGAGGTAGACGCGTCGGAAGCTGCCTGTACCTGGCTGATAACTGAGACTGAGCGTCCGCGCGGCACGGTCCATGCCCTTTCTAATTTGTCTTTGAATGACAAATGTGTCTTCGCTGAGTCAGCAGAAGGGAGATCCTACAGTAGAATTCATTGCCCTTCTGTCCCTTTTAACAGAGTTAGGAAGGTTTTCCTGGTTGCTCCCCAAAACCAGGCCCTAAAAGACCTGTTACACAGGCATCCCTCCAGTGCGGTGCCCGTTCGAGTCATTTCTGAGCGGGACTCAGCTTGTGCTGCTGTTGATTTTCCTGTGACTTAGGTGATGCTGCTGTGGCAGGGGGACTGGACTGGGTGATCTTTGGAGGTCCCTTCCCATCCCTAAGGATTCTGTGAGTCTATAAAGATGAGATGGCTTCACGAACTACTGTAGGGTCTTGCAGTCGTATCCCCAAGAGAACACTGATGGCTCCACAGTTCCCTTGAGCTGTCTGGGAGCAACGTGAGATCATGGAGCCTTTCCCATCCGTGCAAGTCCTCCTGCAGTACCAACCAGCATCTAGCTTCCTTGTGAATGCCCAGGCAGCGAGTTAGCTACCAGCGTCTCTCTCAGACAAGCGGTGTGGAATTCAACGTACTAAAGCAGATCTTTATTTTTACTCTCTTCTGATGAGAGACTCAAGGAGAGGCTGAGGAGACCACGTCCGAGTAGCGTTTGAGTTGCTGTTTGCTCTGCGTTAACTATTTCTATTCAGAGAAGCGTGTGTACCCATCCCGGGCGCTCGGCACATCCAGCAGCTCGTGAGATGTTAACAACAGCCGCGCTGCTAAATACAAAGGATTCGTAGGCACGGGACCCCCTCGGGCTAAGATCTCAGAGAGACAGCAGCAAATAGAATCGGAAACTAATTAAATAGGCAGCTAAGGCGAGCGCAGCTCTGAAAAGCTCTAAACCGACCAAAAATGGAAGCAGATCGCGGTTATCGGCGCTCCCAGCGCACACGGCGTTTGGTAGAGTTTCAGATAATTCTCTAGTGCCTGCTATTTTTAGTCCAAGGGTAAGCTCCTCTAAGAGCCTTTCAGCAGTGCATCCCTTTAACCTGGCCTAACGAGCTAAGCCAATAAGCTGGCTGATTTCCGTCTGGCAGCAGGCACAGAGATAGCTGAAACTAGCCGGTTGGTAGAGTCACAGGATCATCAGGGATGGGAAGGGACCTGGAAAGATCACCCAGTCCAACCCCCCTGCCACAGCAGCATCACCCAGACCCAGTGGCACAGGAACACAGCCAGGCGGGGCTGGAACGTCTCCAGAGAAGGAGACTCCACAGCCCCCCTGGGCAGCCTGGTCCAGTGCTCCGGGACCCTCCTGGGAAGAAGGTCCTGATAGTATTGATATTAGCATGTTGAGGCTGAGGGGGAGACCTCATGAATGTCTGTAGCTATGTGAAGTGTAGGTGTCAGGAGGATGGAGCCAGGCTCTTCTTGAAGTCACCTGGTGATAGGACAAGGGGCACTGGGTGCCAGCTGGCACAGAGGAGGTTCCCTCTCAATCTCAGCAGGACCTTCTTCCCAGGGAGGGTCCCGGAGCACTGGACCAGGCTGCCCAGGGGGGTTGTGGAGTCTCCTTCTCTGGAGACGTTCCAGCCCCGCCTGGCTGTGTTCCTGTGCCACTGGGTCTGGGGATCCTGCTGTGGCAGGGGGATTGGGCTAGATGCTCTTTCAAGGTCGCTTCCCATCCCTGAGGATTCTATGGAAGCGAAAGCCCTTCCTGTGAGCTCCCCAGGGCAGAACATCGCGAACGCCTTCATTTAGCAATCAGTGAATTAGCCTGTGCAGTCGGTGAGTGCTGGGGCCCGAAGTGCTGCTAAGATGATTTGCTTTCAGGTGTTTTCTCACTATTGTGCTCGGCATCCAGTATAAATTGAATAGAGTGACCTTTTGATACTGAGTCAAATTGACTGCATTTCCAAAGATTCTGTGGTTTCAATTACCATAAATTTTTGATACTGGGTCTGGCTCTGGCGCCCTGATTCCAGCACAGCGGTATCTTATCTCGGGTGCCTGTAACGCAGGCACCGGCACGCTAGCTCGCTCCCCGATGCTGTCCTGCTTGGTCTTTTCCCTAGGATCCACGATCGCTGTCGCGTAGGGAAGAGGTGCATTTACACAAACGAATGGTGTGCAGCGATGTGACTGGGGTTCAGTCAGATGTCACACAGGTTACAGGTGGCTGCCTGGCTCCTCGGTTTGTAAGGTGAATCAGTCAATTAGTAGCCCAAAGAGCCCTCTGTTCCAGAGAAGGAGACTCCACAACCCCCCTGGGCAGCCTGGTCCAGGGCTCCGGCACACTCCCTGGGAAGAAGGTCCTGCTGAGATGGATAGGGAACCTCCTCTGCTCCAGCTGGCACCCAGCTTTAGAGAGGATTGAGGTCCCCCCTCAGCCTCCTCCCAGCTCAAGAGCCCCAGCTCCCTCAGCCTTTGCTCACAAGGGAGCTGCTCTCCTTCCTCCATCCTCTTCGTTGCTCTACGCCGGACACCCTCTGGAACTGAGGGGCCCAGAACTGGACAGAGTTCTCAGGATGCAGTCTCACCAGTGCAGAGTAGAGGGGGAGAAGAAGAAGAGATCTCTTGTTCCCTTCCCGTGCCCTAAAGGCATTTGCACAGGGGTGGTGCTAATTAATCCCCACATTTCTTCTGCGTATGAGGATCCCTGGCTGTAATTTTCTCCTGGTGGGGCTCCGTTTGGGTTGTAAAGATAATTGATAGCTCTGGACTTAAGCATTTCAATTATGGCAGCGTCTCTCGGGGACCGGACTAGCAGACCTTGGAAAACACTCTAATGCAAATGCTTCTTGTGGGTTTCTACTCGAAGACCGCACAGGGCGCCTGAGGATTTGCAAAGCAGTTGAATGGCAAATTAAGAGCTCTGTCTCTATATTTAGCAGCTTGTGACTGGTTGGGAGCAGGTAGGGTGGGACGAGAGCTTCCTCACTTGGGCCATTCATTCCTCTTGAGCCCTGGGAGAAAAATACTTACAGGTCTGGCCAGCTCTACGTGGAGGAGAAGGAGGCACCTGCCTCGCACAGCACCCTGAGAAGCAGCTAAACCGTCACCATGCCACCACTGTCTGTGCTGGTGCCATGGCAGGTTGGCTGCCTCTTTCCAGAAGATGGGCACAGAGCTGCTGGAGGGTGTCCAGCGTAGAGCAACGAAGAGAATGAAGGAAGGAGAGCAGCTTCCTGCTGAGGAAAGGCTGAGGGAGCTGGGGCTCTTGAGCTGGGAGAAGAGGAGGCTGAGGGGGGACCTCATTGATGAGTTCAGGTGTCCACCCGGCTGCTCTGGCTTGCTTACCAGGCCGGGCTGCTGCAGCACTGACAGATTCTACCAGCTGCAGAGCTCTCCCAGAGTCTGCCCAGAAGACGTGGCAAGCTGCCACTGCTCCCTGCTCCTCAGGGCTGGGGATGGATGCCGAGCTTGAGACCCTCAACTTCCGTTACCAGTTGGGATGGTTCCCTGCACCGATCAGATTATCAGGGAAGAAGCTTGAGAGCATCGGCACTCATTAGCTGACTTGGAGGCTGAGTGAGGGAGAGCTGTGCCTGTAATAATCACAAGTGGAAGGTGCAGGGAGTCAACCCGAGGGAAACTATCCTAGGTGAGTATTGTCCTTTGGAAAAGGTTTGCTCAGTGAAGGGCTCGACCCTTCTCTAATGAATCAGTGCTGTAATACTGAGTGCAGGGCAGCTCCAGGGGAGCCCTGTGTCTCAACCTCTGCATGCTAGCATCAAGGACTTCAAGAAGGGATGGGTGCATGGGCCAGGTCTCCATTGCAGCTCAGTCTGAGGCGTCTGCAGTGGGACTGCTGACAAAGAACGGGTGTTCCAGGCCTCAGATGCTGAGCACGAGGTGAACCCAGCCCCACCAGTAGGTGAAATAAACGAAGGGGGGAGCATTGTCAGGGGTGGAGAACGTGAGTGCTGTTGTGTGTGTAAATCATCGACTCGTTTCTTGTCTCTTATCGCTGTCCAGATAGGAGGGAGCCATTCACTGAAGGTAGAAACCCTACTTGACTGAAGAGTGTTTTAATAGAGATACTTGGGTGCTGTAGAAATAGTAGAGCAGAGCAGAGCACCACTGGAAGCTGGTCATGGTCTTCAGGCTCCCGACTCAGCACTGTGTGAGGACGGGTTGATGTTCCCTCTGCATACAGCCCTAGCCAGTGTTCCCCCTTGCGCTGCCCCGTGCCCAGTAACATCAGTGCCTGGTCGTGCTGGAGCTGCTGCTGTTCTGCACGTGCTCAAAACCTTTTCTCTGAGCAGAGGGGCAGCGTGTGCATCCAGTGACATACGCTGGATCCTTGCCTCCTCCAGCTGGGTGAAAATTCACAGGTTCAGAAAACCTCTGAGCTCAAGGCCTTTGCGTTAACCTGAAACCCAAGGACGCTAGGAAATCCGTGTGGTGGGGCTGAGAAGTGATGCCTCACTGCTTCTGGATTAAACAGACCCGGTAGTTAGCAGGACCCGGGCATTAGGAATGGGCTGTGTGCTTAATAGTTGTGCGTGTTTGCAGTGCAGCTTATCCTCCGTCCCTCTCTTCACACGATTAGGTGGTCTGAATACTTAGGATGTCCTTTAGACAGCAGAGCCCCTCTCAGTCTCACCCTGCTCAGAAGGTAGCTCCGCTGAGCAGCGAGTTCCCGAGAGCTCTGGCACATCCTCTCGCCTCGTCAGACATGAAGGATGCTCTGCTCCTCCTGATTCCGCCAGTCTGTGTGATGCACAGGTTGGACCCCAGTCTGAAACCCAGACCTGTGCGATGCCAGAGCCTGCAGTTGGCCGTGGCGTTGCTTCTCCCCAGCGCTGTCAACACCAAGACTCAGGCTGCCGAGGCAGAGCAGAAACCTGCCGCTTCAGTGGTTATTGCTGCGACGTTGATGTGGCCGCCCCGCTCTCCCTCAGCACCGTTTCTGCTCTATCTAATAATTGTTTTTCTTTATAAACAGTAATTTAGGACAATTAGGAGCGGTAGCATAGTGGAACCTTGGAAAGGTTATCTAGCAATGTCATTGTCTTGCCTAACGTGCTCCTGCTGCCGTGGCGTTTGTGAACAGACATGTGTTAGCCAGCCGGCGTGCCTCGGCGGCGGTGACTTTGATTTATTTGCTCTGTAAATTGGGACTGGAGCAATAATGGAAAGTGACATTAATTGTTTAACAGAGTCCTCTTTGTCACATCCCCTGCCTTCTCCGGGGTGGTTGAATGTTGAAACTTGTACAAAACTAATTGAAACTGCTGCGATGAGGACTGGTGTCCGCTCAGCTTTCCGCTCTTGACTGGCAGCGCGCTCCAACGGCTCTTGAAAGCACAAGAGCTCAGCAAATATCAGGGTGTCATCTGGCACGTTATCAGTGAGGATGGCTTTCCCAGTTAGGAATAGTGGCGATCCCGCATTGATTGTCAGATTTATGGGGCCATGGAATCATTGGGGATGGGAAGGGACCTGGAAAGATCATCCAGTCCAATCCCCTGCCACAGCAGGATCACCCAGACCCAGTGGCACAGGAACACAGCCAGGCGGGGCTGGAACTTCTCCAGATGAGGAGACTCCACAACCCCCCTGGGCAGCCTGGTCCAGTGCTCCAGGACCCTCCCTGGGAAGGTGTTTTGCAGACATCACTGGTGCTTCGTTTCGTTCTGATTAGCTGTCATCTTCTCAGTTTCTTGTAGTCTGGTCAGGTCAGTTTGCTGGTGGTCAGTGTAGAAAAGAGTAAGAGACAGCCTGGGCTGACAGCGTCGTTGGGTGTCAGTGGCTCCGGCTCACCCTGTGGTGCAGTCCCGGGGTGGTTACTCTTCTCTTCCACCACATTAAACTAAAGGGCTGTGGGGGAAAAGCAAAGTGGAGCAAAGAGATTCCTCCTGAGTGCGGAGATGGATCGTGTCATTACGCTTCAGCGGTGGCTTCCAAGACGCTGGCGCGGGCTGCTGTTGTCAGGACTGGTTTAACTGTGTTTGGAGCGGTGTCGCTTCGTTCTTCTCACCTGCTTGCCCTTTCTGTTCTGTCCCCTCTCACAGAAGATAGATGAAGAGAGCGAGGCGAACTTGCTAGCTGTTCTCACTGAAACCCTGGACAGCATCCCTGTGGATGAGGATGGATTGCCTTCATTTGACGCACTGACAGACGGAGATGTGACCAACGAAAATGCCGCTAGCCCTTCCCCGATGCCCGGCGGCACCCCTCCGGCTCAGGAGGCAGAAGAGCCATCTCTAGTAAGAGCCCTTCCTACTGTTTACCAGGCACTGGGTGTGCCTGTGGCTACCCACCGCATGGGTATGATGTAGTCACAGAAAGGTCCAGACTTTGATTTGGACTGGGAGGGAAAATCAGGTAGCCAACTGGTAATGAAACTGGGGAACCCCCCCTCCAAACACCCCAGGATGAGACCCCTAAGGAAAAACCTGTTCCAGTTGTGTGGTTCTGAGATCCGTGTGCTAAGGGAGCATCCCTTAGCTTATCATTCTACGTAAAGAAGTCAGGGTAGTGGTTTTTAATCGAGACTTCATCTCTCAGTGCTGTGTCTCTGTGTTTAGGCAGCACTTTTGGGGACCCATGAAGAGAGACCCATCGAATCTGTCAGGATGTGGGGCTAGGATTGGCCATTTAACACTGATTTGACCAGTGAGCATCACCTGGGTGCTAACCAGGGCCAAACAGAACCTTGGGGGGAGGATGTGGGTGAAACCTTCTGTGTACTTTGCTCACAGTCGATCGTGTTTCTGCTGAGAGCCCCTGCCACTGGCTTCTGCAGGAGCAGGGGCAGCTACCTGCACCTCAGTGCATTAGTCTGTTGAAGTTAACGTCTGCATTTAGACTGGAGACCTCTTCTGCCAGGCAGATCCCTGAGACATTCATTTTGCCATGGATTTCAGAATCCAAGCCCCTGTCGCCTGTGTTTGCCTCCCAGCACAGTGCAGTAGGTGGAGTCCAGAGGAGGATGAGATCTGCTGGCTCTGGGGAGCTCTGAGCCCTCCTTTCTGGTCCTTGTACTTCGCTTGCTGACATCGACAGAGCTCATTTTAAGTAACTCTGCAGAACTGTACCGTAGTAATTGTGACCCATAAAGATGAGTAACTCCACTGTTTCCCTTTCCCTGATGTGTTTGTAGCTTAAGAAGCTCCTGCTGGCTCCAGCCAACACTCAGCTAAATTACAATGAATGCAGTGGTCTCGGCACCCAGAACCATGCAAACACTAATCACAGAATCAGAACAAGCCCTGTGGTTGTTAAGGTACCAGCTTCTTCTCTGTAATAAGGAGGGGGGGGGCTATGGGGAAAGGGGGTGTAACGAGGGGTTTGATGCTCTCAGCAACTGAGCCACCAGTAGCTCTATGCGTGTGGCATTAATCTGCCTACTCTCTTGCAGCTGCTGATGTGAACAGGTTATAGTCGGGGTTCCAGAGAGTCACCCGAGCTCCTCTGTGCTCTGAGTACTTCACTTATGCTTTTTCCTCTGGCAGAGTTCAGTTGGGGTCCCTCCGTCTGCTGCTCTTGCCTGCTTTATGAATAGACAGAGGAGTAGGGAACCTGATCAAAGGGTACTGGCTGCGAGTGACTCCAGGCTGCGGGGCTGCTCCGTTGTCTGAGCTGAGAGAAATGACGCCGGGTTCTTGGCAAAAGCTCTGTCTCAGCCATTAACTGGGTGGAAGGGGGGCTCTGCCGTAATTCTGTTAGCAGGCAGTGTTAAGCAGTGTTTGTCTTGCAGCTGAAAACGGAGCGTTTAGGGGTACTTAAGAGAGTTGTGAGTACTGGGCTCAAGCAATCAGCAGCAAATTAAGGTCTCAACCAGCTCGGCTTTTTGCGCACAGTAAAGGTGCTGTAGGGTCTTGTTAGTTACATGTTGCTGAGTAGGAACATTGCGATGGAGGAGAAGCGAAATAAAAAGCCGCATAAATGTCATTTAGGAATTTTCAATGTAATTTCCTCTCCTTGTTCTGCAAACAATTATTCACAGCTCATAGATCCAGTGCACTTAGACTGAACACTTCATTGGAAAGCTCATCTCTTCAGAAAACCTCTATCCATTCTGATAAGGTTCAGCTCACTAATTTTAGCTTTTATTTTATTTTATTATGCCCTATTTTTAAGACTGAGAATTCATGGAGCAATAAAGCAAAGAGCATTTGTCAACAGCAAAAGCCTCAAAGACGTCCCTGCTCTGAACTCCTCAAATATCTGACGACGAACGATGACCCTCCGCAGACCAAACCAGCAGAGAACAGGAACAGCAGCAAAGACAAATGCACCTCCAAAAGGAAGCCCCACCTGCAGTCTCAGACCAGTCATCTGCAAGGTAGGTGTGGGGCTGCCCGACGCAGCTTTGGCGGCAGCGGTAACGCGGGCAGGCTCTGACACCGTGGTTGTGAGTACCTGTGACGCCTGTACTGCTCTTTGTGTTAGTATTGCAGCCCTGGCATCTTATAGAGTCACAGAGTCCTTAGGGATGGGAAGGGACCTCAAAAGATCATCCAGTCCAGTCCCCCTGCCACAGCAGAGAGAAAGAAGGGGGAGAGAATCCTTAGGGATGGGAAGGGACCTCAGAAGACCACCCAGTCCAGTCCCTCTGCCACAGNCCCCCTGCCACAGCAGGGAGAAAGAAGGTGGAAAGAATCCTTAGGGATGGGAAGGGACCTGGAAAAGATTCTTGGAGTTTGCGTTGGGTACTGTGTTTCAGAGCTGCAGGAATTGATTCATAGATTCCTAGAAGGGTTCAGGTTGGAAGGGACCTTAAAGATCACCCAGTCCCAACCCCCCTGCCATCAGCAGGGACACCCCCCACTAGACCAGGGACCTGAGGACCCCAGCCAATCTGGCCTTGAACACTTCCAGAGAGCTGTGGGGCAGCCACAACCTCCCTGGGCAACCTGTTGCTGTGTCTCAGCACCCTCACACCCTTGATGGAAGTCACTGTTGAAGTTGGATGCCCTTTTGACACCGATAGCACGGCGTCAGGATGGGTCTCCTTATTTCTCTGAGATGCTCTGAAGCAGCTACTTAGCTCTTAGAGCTCAGCCCTAACTGACTGCCGTAGGATTCCCACACCAGAATGAAGTTGTTCTAGTTCACGTGAAGGAGTGTTTAACTGCTCCATAACCATCTTCTTTCTCCCTTTAGCTAAACCAACGAGTTTATCGCTTCCACTGACGCCCGAGTCACCAAAGTAAGTACTAAAAAGCGCAAACACTTTTCAAAGGGAGGGGGATTCAGTAGATTTTGGCTACAGCAACTCCATTTCAGCTTGTTTTTATAAATGTGCCCTGTCTTCCAGTGATCCCAAGAGTTCCCCATTTGAGAACAAGACAATTGAACAAACCTTAAGTGTGGAACTCTCTGGAACTGCAGGTGAGAAATGGGGAGTGCTGCTTCTTCCTTAAAGCATGGGACGCGTGTGTGTTTGTCCGTAGCCATAGGGCACGTGTGCACTGAGGCCTCTCGGAGCTCTCCAGTGGATGAACCTCAGAGCAATGACTTTATAACCCAGTTCCCTAAGCAGAAGTGCAGCTCAGAACTGCACAGGAGAGTGAATTTCTTGGAAAATATGAGTGAAACCTGTTACCTGTGGTACCTGCCTAGTACCCCACAGACCCGTAGGGTTTTGATCAGGTCGGGTCTCGTTCGTGCATCACCCTTGCCTCCCCTTTAACTCAGTTGCTCTTCCCTCCCCTTAAGTCCATTCCTTTAGACTCAGAGCTGCTTTACTCTTTCCTCGGAGCTCTGTTCCTCAAGTGCTCAGAGCTGAGCACAGGAGCACACGGGAGCGCTCCGTCTGAGCCATTGCCAGGACTCTGTTTGCGTGTTATTGAACAGCAAGAGATGTCCTGGGCACGTGTTTCCCTTGGGATACCAGCGGGTTGTGTCTGGGGAGCCTTACAGACTGCTCCTTCAGGTACTGTAGATCAGCCCGGCACCCCCAGGCTCAGTGGGAGCTTTGTACAAGAGCAGTTCCGAGCCCTGGATTTCCTTACGTCCTCTGAGCTTTCACCTCTCCACAGCCGTCACTTCGCTCTCTCAGTGGTCTCACAGTAAAACACGCATGTTGCTTCCCACATCAGCTCGTGACACCGGGAATCAGCACGGTTCCAGGGCACTTTCCTTTCCCCAAACCAGCGTAAACACCACCGGGTTCACCATGTGCGCGGGGTGGTCCCGTTCGGGGCCAGCAGTCCTGAAGCACGGAGACGCCTCTGTTATCGATACAGGACAGCAAACGTGCTAAGCACGCTGCTCAGTCAGCGCTCGGTGCCGCCAGCGGAAGGGGCAGGTGAGGTGGCACAAGCGGCCGTGCCAGTCGCAGTGTTTTCTCCCAGCAGCCTCCCCTTCCTGTCAGCTGTGGAGTCAGTCTGAGCGCTGGATTCTCCTCGGGAATTGCCTCCGTAATGGCACCGGTGTTACCAGAGTCATTCTGCTCCAGCCGTTGTGCACAGAGGAGGAAACAAAACAGCTCTTCAGTGGCTGCAGACAGTATAACCGGGAGAAGGAGCGCGCTAAGAGCGCTGTGAAACAGCGGGACCGGATGAAAACGGGAGCAGGAGCCCTGTACTATCCAAACAGGGATTCGCTTCCCCCCTCGAGAAGTTAAGAGGCTAGCTAGAACGTGAAGTGATCAGAATCAGGAGGAGTAAGAGTTGATGGAGGGTTGTGCGTGTCCTGGGAGCTGGGGCACAGTTACCAAGCATCACACACGTGGCGGTGGCTCTTGGCCTTCGTGCTGCATTTGCTTTGGTGTTCACAGCGCCTGGAGAGGAGGTTTCAGAGACCTCTGTGCCATCGCTTGGCAGCTGGATTGATCTCTGCCTGAAGGAGCTCAGAGCGTTTGGTTTTATAGTCCTGCAGGTGTATACAGCTATCAAGAGCTGCGTGGCTGTGCGTGCCTCTGAACTCACTTGTACTGGGGTGGTGTCTTGTGACTCTGCTTGTGCTAGAGGAGACAAGAGCAAGCAGGAACCCCCTCCCTGAAGAGCTCAGAGTGCGTGTTAGTAAATCATGGCGAATTCAAACCCGGGTAGTGATCAGTAATGCCTTGGACTCCTCTAGTTGAGACCCTGGCGGCTCCAGATGATACCCAGATAACCGCGTTGCTCATGGTCCTGACCCGGGGCAGCTTGCACTGTACAAGCACTGTTTATCATAGTTTCAGTAGGAGTTGCCTTGATCTCGCTGCCGCTTGAGAAGACCATCAGCGGTGCTGCTGGCACTGTTGAAGCAGAGTATTTGAATAGAAATAGCAGCTCCCTTGATCTCTCAGCTGTAAACAGCATTGTTTCCCTCACTGACGAACTAACTCGAGTGGGAAAATGAATAAACAAAAGCATTTCCCACACAGCCATCCCTCCTCGTCACGCACACCTTTGGAACTCGGGTAGCTGCAGTCAGGATGGAACCGTCCTCTCGCTGTGTCTTGCTTTACAACGGATCTGTTAGCAGGGACTGTCCTCTCTACTACTGTCACAACACTCATCTGTCAGTTGCAAGGAACAAGTGTTGTGCTGAGGTGTTTTCAAGGCACGCCTGAGTCTTGGCTGAGCTTGAAATGAGCGGGCTAAGTGAGGTCGTCACTGTTGCCTAACATCCCCACTCCAGCAGCAGATTGGGAGCACTGTTCTCAAGGGAAGTGGACTGGAGCAGCCACGATGTGGAGGGATGCGATTATAGTGGGGGAAATGTCTGTGGAAGGCCAGTGCCATTGAGCAGGAGACTCACCAGAATCCTGGAATCATTAGGCTATCAGAAGGGACCTCAGAGTGATTTCTGATAGAGATGAAACAGAGTTGTCTGGGGGATCTAGCTGTTTTCAGGCACCTGTGGTTTATTTTCCGCAGCACCGGCAGCGGGGGGAGACCGAGCACCCAGCACGCGTGTCCTCCTGTGGTACCCGATGGCTGTTCCATCGCACTGTGTTATCCTTCCTCCTGCAACCCGCTGCCATGTGAAGGCTCTCCCTTGTGTTGGGTGTTCACGTGGCCTTCAGTAACGTCCCCTTGCCCGTTCTTTTCCAAATGCAGACCTTAGCTTCAGTGCCTCTCAAAAGCCCAGCGCACAGGTGCAGAGAGCTGCCGAGGTTGCTTTCCCCCCCAGAAAAGACCCTTCACCCTCATCCCCCTTAAAGCACAAGTGCAATCAGATGTTTAAACGCTAACCCTTGCGGAAGAGGCTTAGGGGGGTCAGTGCCCATGTAAAACAGCCTTGAGAAGGCTCCTGGAAAGGCAAGAGGTCGGCTTTGGTGCAGACACGCTCCCCTCGTTCCTCCGTACCACCGAGAGCAGTCACCCGGGGTTCCTTTCAGTGCCGTTTTGGAACGTGTCCAGAGTCGTTTTGCCCTCCCAGGGACTCTCAAAAGAAGCAGCTCGGCCACGGTGGCAGAGCTGGCACCACCTGCGAGGGCACCTTAGCTGGCGCAGACCCTGGGGAGGACGGTGCACCTTCCGCAGCAGTGCTGGCGAAGCGACGCGAACTCTTTTCGAGCCCGGGCTCACCGAGTTGAGTTTCTAGACACGGCGAGGCAGAGTGCAGTGGAGCCGTTGCATTAAAGAAAAGCCTCCGCGGAGGGAGCGGCGCCACGAGAAAGCACCCGCCTTTTCCTTTAAGGGGGATGATCGTTGGGCGCGCGGCCCTCGGAGCAGATTTGCTGCGCGGCACTACGTAAGCGTGAGTGATGTAGAGGTACTTGTTTATTATAGAGCACATTTCGATGCAGTAATCATAAATATTGCTAAGGTTGTGCTCCGTTGAAATACGACCTACACGCTCGTGATTGTTTGTGTGCCGTGATTTGTCTGGCACCCATTACGTTGCGGGTAATGGCAGCCGTTTGTCGCCGCGCACAGCAGGCTCTTTTGACAAAAGAAAATAGGCAGCAATAAAAAAGCCATCGCCCGAATGCCATTCTGCGCGGCGCGGCACTGCCGAGGCCTCGTGCGAGCGTGTTAACAACGCTCTGAACTGCCTCTTGTCAGCCCTCAGCCCCTAACGGCCATCTGGCCTCCCATAAATCTGTCAAAACCTGCTCGGCTCCAGGGAGCGCGCAGACGATACCTCGTACCGGCAGCGCGCCCGTTGGCGGGGCAGTCGGCGCCTCTGAAATAACCCGAGGGTCGCAGAGGATCGGTGGAGCGAGGGGGGGTCATGGCCCCGGGTGAAGATTACCTAGGGTTAGCGTGTGAGGATGCAGCGAGTGGTTTCCTCAAAGATCGGGGATGGAGGTTGGGCACGGGGCACACGGAAGGTGGAGGCTGTAGCGGTGCCATGCATTCAGAGCTTCTCTCCTCCTCCTCCTCCTCCTNTAAATGACTGTGTTCTAACTTCTGTCTCTTTCTACTTGCCTGTGCCCTTCCTGCTTCTGCTGGAAACCAGGAGAGAAGCCAAAGTGCCACGAGGAAGCTCTTTCTCAGGCTGTGCCCAGCACGACTCTGCCAGCGAGAGCAGTGCCAGTGAATTCAGCTCACTCTGTACTTTTGCGAGGGTTTGGAGCTGCTTTTTTTCCTCGGCCCCTCGTCGCTCTCGTTACTTGGCTCTGCAGACCACTGTGCTCAGCCTGCTTCCCGCTGGGGGTAGCTGGAAAGGAGTGGAAACGGTATCTTAGTGTGGGCACTGGATTCTTTCCGGGGTTTCCTGCCTGAGATCCATAAACAGGCGAGTTCCTTGTGAAGGGGTTGCCTTTCTGCCTCCTGCTTTCTTTAAGGCTGCATCCCAAAGAGGCAGTGACTCATCCCAGAGCCGCTCCGGGGGGGCATCTCACGAGTGAAGATCCTGAATCGTTTCCCCAGAAAACAGTCTCTTTGCTGCCTCAGCTCCTCGTTCCCTCTAAGCCCGAGATGTTAACCAGAAATCATCCCTGCTCAGTCCGAAGAGGACTCTTCTGTCTATGTTACCCAGAGCTCTCAGGGTGGAGAGAACTCTTTGTGAGTGAGCGGGTGGGTAAGGTGTGCACTTCTCTCCACTCGAAAGGGTTTGTGGAAAGGAATCCAGAGTGGGAGACTCAAACTGAACCAAGTAGTTTGACGGCGATGGCTGCACAGAACTTTCTGACTGTGAGGTTTCAGTCTGAGTTAACAGGACTGCTCGATAGCATCGTCTTTGCCTCAGTTTCCCTGGTTTTTATGGCATGAGGCAAGGCCTTTGCACAGTCACAGGCAGCTCATAAGCCAATTCCCTAACACAGACAAAACCAGGCTTCTCTCTCGCATCGAGTACTTAGGCCTTGGCACTCTGTCATCTTCTTCTCTGGAACAGTTTCATTGCAGCTAATGCCGTGGGACTCCCAGTCTCCGTTTCTGCTCCCTAGGGAGCACTGTAGATTGAGGGAGCCTTGTCCTTCTTTACAGCAGAGAACTGCCAGACGTGTTCCATTTGCATTGATCTGCTGCTTAAAAACACAGGGCAAGGCTCTCCAGCCCTGTTCGAGATCCACAGTTGCTGTGAGTGTGTCTGCTCCCTCCGACTGAGCAGGTGATGTAAGGCTCACTGCTCGCTCCAGAAGAATCAGCCCTCAAGCCGTGCTCGAGGATGGTCTGGATACTCCAGGAGAATTCCCTAATCTCAGTCTAACTTGTGTAATTTTAGGCCTGTCTTCCTCTAAATTGGTTTAGAGGCAGCTGGGCAGAAGCAGGGACTCAGTCTGTGTGGTGTTGCTGTGGCAGGGGGATTGGACTGGATGGTCTTTGGAGATCACTTCTGATCCCTTGTGATTCTCTGGAGACCCGGATTCTGGATTCCAGCCCCACCTGGCTGTGTTCCTGTGCCACTGGGTCTGGGTGATCCTGCTGTGGCAGGGGGATTGGACTGGATGATCTTTCGAGGTCCCTCCCATCCCTAAGGATCCTATGAAATACTTTGAGAGCAGCACACTGACTGCCTTCCTGAAGATCAGTTGTTTCCTGAGCAGTGGCTGCAGAGCCCTGGCACTGGTTCCTGCTGTCACAGGTCATCCTTACGTAGAGCCTGAGGAAACGCTACAGAAAATTCCAAGAGTTCTATCTGCCCTTAGGAAAATCACTGGACGATGCTGCTTTGGGTCCCAGGTTTGGCTGGAGTGGGCTGCAGTCCTCCATCTCACCGCAGTGATGCAGTCTGTTGCAGTTCAGCCAGCACTCCTGCTGGTGATGGTGCCTTTGGCCGTATCCGTTCCATTTTGACCCCAGACTTGGTGACTCTAACCCTCGGCTCCAGACGCAGTAGCTCACTGCAGTTGCAGTTGTCTTAGTGTTCACTTGGTCGCGGTTGCAGACAGGCAGGGTGTGTTAGTTATGCCTGCCCGTCTGTCGTGTACGTACGTTAGCAAGGCTCTACGGGGTTAACGAGCTGTGGAGACAGAGTCACTGCAGTCGGGTGGTAGCGTTGCTGTACTTGCTCGAGTGTAAGTTGTGCGTCCTACCGAGGTTCCTCTGGCAGCTAGCACCCCGTGCCTTCTCTCCCGCGCTCGCTTGCATTCCAGCCTCTGTCTGCTGATCCCTTTAGGGGTTTTTTTTTCCACAGGGTCTTTGACTTCAGATTTTTCTATCCGAGCTCTGTTTGATTTTCAGTGAAGACGTCTCTCGGGTTTTCCCTCTTCTACCAAAATCTACAGAGAGGGGAGGCAGGGCTAGAAGTGGTGCTGACGAGTCAGGGCAGAGCGTCGGCAGGGTTCCTGTTGCTGGTAGCAGGCCTGTGGTGTCTCGCACGCCGAATGCTCCCGCTGCAGCATCAGCAGCAGTCAGTTCAAGCGGCGTTGCGCGCGTTTGGCTTCATAACCGGTTTTGAAAGAGGCACGAGAGCCGCCTTTCTACGAGCTTGACCATGTGCTTACAAGTGCTCTCTTCCTCCTTGTTTTTTCCCCATCAGGCCTAACTCCACCTACGACCCCTCCTCATAAAGCTAACCAGGATAATCCCTTTAGGACTTCACCGAAGCCGAAGTCATCATGCAAGACTGTTGTTCCACCTCCAAAAAAGCCCCGCTATAGCGAGTCTTCCGGTTCTCCAGGAAACAACCTGACCAAGAAGGGTCCAGAGCAGTCTGAGCTGTACGCGCAGCTTAGCAAGACTACAGTACTGTCCAGCGGACATGAGGAGAGAAAGACAAAGCGGCCCAGCTTGCGGCTGTTTGGTGACCATGACTACTGTCAATCCGTGAATTCCAAGTCGGAAATACACGTTAAAATATCCCAGGACCTCCAGGACTCCGGACAACTCGAGTGTAAGGATTCTTCACCTGGTTGGCAGTGTCAGATTTGTTCTTCTTTAGAACAAGACCAGTATCTCAAGAAAGAGACTTTACAGACGAGTCAGCAGGGATCCCACGGGAATAACAGGAAACAGCTCCAAGACCAGGAAATTCGGGCTGAACTGAATAAGCATTTTGGTCACCCCAGCCAAGCTGTTTTTGATGAAGAAGCAGACAAGAGCAGAGAACTGAGGGACAGTGATTACAGTGACGAACAATTCTCCAAACTACCTATGTTTATAAATTCAGGACTAGCGATGGATGGTCTCTTTGATGACAGTGAAGATGAAAGTGATAAACTATGCTGCCCTTGGGATGGGGCACAAGCCTACTCGTTATTTGATGTATCGCCTTCTTGCTCTTCTTTTAACTCTCCGTGCAGAGACTCAGTGTCTCCACCCAAATCCTTATTTTCTCAACGATCCCAGCGGACGCGCTCTAGATCAAGGTCCTTTCCTCAATGCAGGTCTTGTTCCCGTTCTCCGTATTCCCGATCGAGATCAAGGTCGCCCTGTAGTAGATCCCCCTCAAGGTACGGCACGGCACGGCACGGCGGCATCACGGTTAATGAGGAGGGAAGCCGTAAAGGCGTGAAGCTACCTGGGGAGAGGTGGAAAGGGGTTGCTTAACGCGGTGCTCCTGACCCGGGGAACTCGGGAGGTGACGGCGTTGCTGTAGGAAAACCCGTGGCCGTTATCCTATGCATTCCCCAAGGTTCTACTGTCTGAGTGGAGCCGGGCAGGTCAGTGTCAGAGCAACTGGGGAGAGATGCTCACAGCTAAGCTTTCCCATCGTCCGCGAGCTGCCCGCCGCCCATCTAGCTGCAGTCCCTATCGGATGCGGTCGGCAGCGGCTACCGCTCTGCTCTGTGTTGGCCTCAGTGGGGAACATTACAGAAGGTGGGGTGGGCAGGCATGGAAATCACTGGAGGCCCTTTAGTTGACTCTGAGATGGTACCCTGTCCCTGGAAGAGCTCACCAGTAGCTTAGAAGAAGCAGTCAGTTCAGGGAAGAAGCTAAAAAGGCTGAGTCAGCAGGTTCAGCCCAGTGACAGAGGTCTACGTCTCTTCCTGCAGATCTTGTTGCTATTACGAGTCCAGCCACTGCAGACACCGAGCATACAGAAGTTCTCCCTTACGTGCGAGATCGCGATCCAGGTCGCCGTGCAGTCGCAGACCCAGGTAGTGCCCGTTGCCTGTGTTGGGTTAGCGCGAGAGCCGGTTCTCCAGAGAGAATCGCATCGCAGTGGGGGAGCGTAGAGGGGGTTTTGCTTGCCTGTGCTTGATTTAATGACTGAGTTGTGTTTCCTAGATACGACAGCTACGAGGAGTATCAGCACGAGAGGCTGAAGAGGGAAGAGTACCGCAAAGAGTATGAAAAACGGGAATCTGAAAGGGCCAGACAAAGGGAGAGACAGAGGCAAAAAGCAATTGTAAGCACCGTGAACATGACTCTGCTTTTGAAATGGGTTTGTGTTTCTTGCCGTGGATATCTGCTGCTAGGACTCACGCTTTATGTCCTTGCAAAATCCAACCCCCCTCCTTGCGCACGCTTCGTAGCGGTTTGAATTCCAGGTGGACACGTGTTCCTCAAACAACTGGTGGGGTGCTGTTACGGTACTGAGGGCTTCAGGGTCTGGAAAGAGCTACTCGGCGAGGTGTCCTCAGTCCATGGACAAAGGGCTTACGCCAAGGTCCACAGCAGGATCACCCAGACCAAGTCGCACAGGAACACATAGAATCACTAGGGATCGGAAGTGACCTCAAAAGATCATCTGGTCCGGTCCGGTCCCCCTGCCACAGCAGCATCACCCAGACCAAGTGACAGGACATCTCCTCCTGTGTGCTCACTGCAGGACACATGGAGCATTTCAGCTGTAGATTTGCACTCCCTGAGTTCTGCTGGTTTAACTGACTCCCTCAGCGATCGTTCAGCTGCCTTTTTACTTTAATCCTCCCGCTGGGGTTTATTGCAGTTGTCGTAACGGGATATTAGAGATGGAAAAGTTATTGGAGGGATAGAAGGAGGAAGAATTGCACGGGCACGCACACAGACTGAGGGAGGAGGGTGAAGTGGTTATTCCCAGCCCTCTGCAATCTCACAGTCTCCACGTCAGCGAGTGGAACATCACGGGTTTTCAGCCCAGGTGAATTAGCTCGCGTGTGTTAGACAGCCGCTCCGTCACGTTCTGCTCCGTCTGGTCGGTCATTCCGGTGCAGGAGCAGGTATCCGTGGAACTGGTTCTTGTCGAGTGTTTCAGTGTGGTTAGAGCCTTCATTTGGTGAACCAGTCTGCGAAGGTAACTGTGTCCTGTGCACGCTGGCCTGGGTGTGGGGTTTATGGCACCCAGCTCTGCGTCAGGTGAGCAGAATTAGCATAGGAAGAAGGGAAGAAAGGCGGATGGACTGCTCTTGTCTGCACTCTGCAGACCATAGTTCACAGACTTCTCTGTGAGGAGGGTCAGAGCTCTGGGCTGGGACAAGGTAGAGATAGAGGGGAAAAGCAGCAGCTGCCTGTAAAGTGCCCCTCTTCCCTAAATTCATGGCCACCCCTGAGCACACAAGTCCCTTGAGCCATGCTGATGTCCCCAAGTTGCGCTGCTGTGGTGGAGAGCAAGGACGGCTTTTGTAAGGTACAGTGCTTAAAAACAGAGGGTCTGTCCTGTCGGGAGTAGAGAGGACTGCAGAGGCAGTCATCCTCCTTCGGAAGAGGCAGCAGTGAAGCATCTAAATATCAGCAGGACCTTCTTCCCAGGGAGGGTCCCGGAGCACTGGACCAGGCTGCCCAGGGGGGCTGTGGAGTCTCCTTCCCTGCAGACGTTCCAGCCCCGCCTGGCTGTGTTCCTGTGCCACTGGGTCTGGGTGATCCTGCTGTGGCAGGGGGTCGGACTGGGTGATCTTTGGAGGTCCCTTCCCATCCCTAAGGATTCTAGGATTCTATGAAATGAGATGCTGACCACTCATTGAGGAGGGTAAAACAGCCAGGGACTCTGCTGAGCTGAGCAGGGAGCTATAAACCAACTGGGTGGTTGCAGTGATCCCCTCTCCCTCCGCACCTTACTGGGTGTGCCTTCGGGGTGGGAGCGTTTAGTTCTCAGAACTCAGTTTCTGGTGGATTAAACTCAGCTCAGATTAACTGGATCAGATCCCCTGGGATTTGTGAGGCCAGGAACACTCAGTGCCACGTGTTGTCCGAGCGTGCTGGTGAGAAAGAGTTGCCGTGGGGAGACAGATGTGTTAGTTTCAGCTTCCCATGGCAGGAATTACTTTGTACTGTGGGCTCCCAGAGCCGACAGTTCTGATGGCATCGGGGTAATTCCTGTTTCTACCTGCGTTTTGCCCCGATCTCAGTCCTGTTGCCCACAGTCCAAGAATAACTGGTGCTCTGTGTCTCTGTGGGGAGTCTTGTTTTGTGCTGTGTCTGAACTGCAGTGCTGTAAGCTACCTACCCTTCAAGCTAGGCTGTCCTCAGCAGCAGTGCCAGCCTATGTTTGGATCCCTGCGGTGTCTTGCATTGCACAGTCGAGGTGCCTTTAGGTCCCTCCAGGTTGTGGTAGTCGTGAATTCTTCGCTGTCAGTATTGGCTCCTTGGGCATTCGGCACCTAAATTCTGCAGGGGTCTCGGGTGCCAAGGCGGGTGGCTCAGAGTGACATCGCTCCCCTGACTGACAGATCTGCACCAGCTGGGAATGCGCTGGTGGCCGTTCCATTTATGGGGCAAATGTGTTTAAGGGACGAGCGGTACAGCTGGCAGTGCCAGGGCTCCTGAGGCCAGAGGCAACGTGAGACAGGAAGACCGAGCACTCAAGCCTTGTGTGGCCAGAGCCTCTTTGCCCCGGTTACCTTAAGGTCAGTGTTTTGGAGGTCTCTGCCTTTCGCTTTTCGCAGCTCACGAAATGGCTCTGCCCTCGGTAGAGCATCCACGCGAGCGTTCAGACAGTGACTCTCACAGGGTCTCTTTAGAATCGTAGAATCACTAGGGATCGGAAGGAAGCCTTGGAGGATCAGAGAATCATAGAATCCTTAGGGATCGGAAGGGACCTGGAAAGATCATCCAGTCCAACCCCCCTGCCACAGCAGGATCACCCAGACCAAGTCCAGGGGGGTTTCAAACATCTCTGGAGAAGGAGACTCCACAAACTCCCCTGGCAGCCTCCTCCAGTGCCCCATCACCCTCACTGGGAAGAGGTTACAGAATCACAGAATCAGTTCTTCAGTCGTTCTGCTGAGCATTTCCACTCGGGAGGGGAGGACCTAACCACGACTCAGTTGTTTTCAGAGTATCTCGAAGACGCAGATGACACTGTAGCCTGTAACCATCACTCCGTTGGGGTTTTTCTGAAGGAAGGAGCAGGCAGTGGTGCCCAGGGGATGTATTTGATTGTCCTTCATCCCTGCACAAGATACTTGCTGTAATAAAAGTAATCGCTGGCCCCTGACAGGTTTATGCCCCTCTAGTTTAGGGGGTGGGTTGTGTTGATAAAGCAGATCGCAGCACACGTCAGCCATCGAGTCGTCTGAGTTGACTGTGTTGTCTGTGGGACATCTGTGCAGACACTGTGTTCTTGTCTACTGCTCCACAGCGAAGGTGGGGTAACGCTGTGCAGAGCCAAGAGAACAGCTGCTGCTGGTTTGCAAGGGTTCCTGCTTTGGAGAGGAGGTAGCAGGAAGGGTGGAAAGGGAGAAGGTGCAGTAAGAGAGCTAGTCTGGCAGCGCGTAGCAGCACAGTGACAGCAAGCAAGGAGTCCTTGCAGGAGCACTCCGCCTGACCAGCGTGGTGCCGTTTAAATACCTTGGGTGCTTTTCAGGAGAGAACTGCTCCACTCAGCAGGAGAGCAGATGGTCTGTGTACTAGATCTACTCTAGCAGGGTGCAGTAGCTCTTCCACCAGAGACTGTTACCGTAGCTGTGTGTGTCTATGTGCGTGTGTGTGTATACAGGGCCATGCCCGTCGCACGCTTGTTTGAAACCCCCCTTTGCTCTCGCTGTGTCTCGGCAGGAAGAACGTCGAGTGATTTATCTGGGTAAGATCAGACCCGACACAACCCGAACAGAACTGAGGGACCGATTCGAAGTTTTTGGTGAAATCGAGGAGTGCGCAGTGAATTTGCGGGATGATGGGTAAGGACTTCACTTCTCGTGTGGGAGCTGCCCTGCCTGCACACCCATGGCTCTGGGGTTCCCAGTACGGGAGCTACCGGTGTAAAGGCTGGGGCAGATGGCAGGCTGAGGTGCTGGTTGAGATGCCCTGTCCCAGTAATTACTCTGCTGCAAGACAGCCTGGGCTGGGTTGCCCAGGGAGGTGGTTGGGGCTCTGTCCCTGGAGGTGTTTAAGGCTGGGCTGGATGAGGCTCTGGCCAGCCTGCTCTAGGGTGGGGTGTCCCTGCCCATGGCAGGGGGGTTGGAACTGGATGATCCTGGGGTCCCTTCCAACCCTGACTGATTCTAGAACTTCTTCCCAGTGAGGGGGATGGGTCACTGGGGGGGGCTGCCCGGGGGGGTTGTGGAGTCTCCTTCTCTGGAGACATTTGAAACCTGCGTGGACCTGGTGTGGGTGATGCTGCTGTGGCAGGGGGATTGGACTGGATGATCATTCCAGGTCCTTTCTGATCCCTGATGATTCTGTGACTAGGGATCAGACGGGACCTCAAGTCCAGTCCCCCTGCTGAATCACGTTGTTCCTCTGAGGCAGGGGTTTCGCTGTCGTGCGTTCTCTCTCTTCACTGCTGCGTCTTTCTCTTGCAGAGACAGTTACGGTTTCATCACCTACCGCTACACTTGTGATGCCTTTGCTGCTCTTGAAAACGGATACACTTTACGTAGGTCAAACGAACCTGACTTCGAGCTGTACTTCTGTGGACGCAAGCAGTTTTGCAAGTCTAACTATGCAGACCTAGGTAGGTGTTTCACTCTGTGTGATTAACTCACGGAACCAGAACCGCATAACCTGGGACAGTCTAGGGGTAACCTCTTCCTGTCGCATTTACATCATTGAAATGATGGGGGGTTGCTTAGGGGGTTAAGGAACTGGTTTTCACTTGCTGCCACTCTGCATGCTCATCCTGCTGCCTTCTTTCAGCTGCCTCAAACTAAGCAGCTGATACTCAGGAATACCTTTCCAGGTTGACATGACAGCGCCACAGAAAGCTCCTACACACCTAGCTGTTCTTTGCTGCCCCGTGACTGCTCGTGTCGAATTGTTTTGCTTACCTGAGTGATAGAAAGAGAGTAAGGTGGATGCCTCGCTGCCAGGAATGCATTGCGCTCTTGCTTTGCCATGAGATGTGCTGCAGATGCATAGACCTTGCTGGAGACTCTCCTTCAGCACAGTGCATAGTTACTCAGGTGTGGAAGATGGAAAGGCTTGTGGCCAAGTCTGACCCTCGGTGTAGCAGGACTCTCAGCTGGTGGTTCTTGTCTGTAAGCCAAGTGCTTGTGTGTGAAGGAGTCTCATTGCAGGGACTTCCAGTCATGGTCTGAGGGGCTCCATCCCGTGGAGAGGCTGGCAGATCTCTTGGTGTTTGCTGTCCCACTGTTGAGGGGCAGTCTGCTGAGGTACCTCCAGGCGTGAGCGTGTATACTGGCTGCGATAGCCCATCCGCTTTCTCTTAGACCAGTCTGGGCGAAGGCGTGTGATTCCACCTTACGCTCTGGGTCATGGTGCGATGCTTCCCTTGGCCGAGACGTAGAGGGAGGTAGAGTAAGTCTTACAGCAGGAGTACTGATGTGGAGTGTGCGCGTACCGAGACCGTGCAGACTGCCAAAGCATCCTCTGTGCTGTTAGAGGAACGGAGAAACCCCCAGCTTATTTAATTACCCTTTTAAATGTAAAGTAGTCATTAAACGTCCAACCTTCCCCACCACCTGTGTCAATAGACGGCGGGTGTGGAGGTACTCGTTGCTGAATCCCGTATCAGGGAGCACGCTGCTGTCCAATCTATATTAATCAGGTATTGTGGGGGTTTCTTTTAATAAATACATGACCTCAGTCATTAGAGTCCCTCATCGCCCGCTACCACAGCGCTAATGAAATCTTGTCTGGGCTGCCCTCAGCTTTGTACGGGGCAGGAAGCGAGCAGAGCTGCGTTTTTTTATCCAGCCAATTGATGTCTTTCCAGAATAAACGATAAAGGCGCCGGGCTTTGTTCGCAGTGAATGTGCTGTAAGTCACTGCGGAGGCTGCACAGATAACGGACGGCGAAGCGGAGGTGATCGAGTGCCCGAGAGAGGCAGGGCTCGTGTGGGAGATGGAAAAGGCAGCTGTTGAGACGTAGCCTGAGAAAGCCACTCAAGACAGATTGCAGTCCTGGCTTGATTTGACTTCTCTTCAGCAGCAGAAGGCAGGGTCATCCCAGTACCTCAGAAAACGTGGGGTTTCAGATAAGTTGTCTGAAGGGATCCCTCTTGGACATTACTCATCGCTGGGAGTGTTCCCTGGTGGGTCTCTCCCACCTGAGTGGGATTCCCAGAGTATTCTCCCTTTGCCCTGCTGACGGCCTGAGCCTCTCCGCTCCGCATCGCGCTCCCTGTGTTTCGCAGTGTCTGGCAGAGCTGCGTACGGCAGCGGCAGGGTGGACGTTAGCATTCATGAGCTCGTGCAAGGGCAGAGAGAATTAATCAGCCGTGGGTTGAGTACAGAAGAAAGACAACACTTGGAAACAGCAGTCAGAAGTTTTAACACCTCTCCTCTGTGAGAGGATTTGTCTTAAGAGAACTCGCACCGAACATTTAATGCACAGTGTGTCCTGTAGTGCCAGATGGGGAGCTGTGACTCAGTCACCCCCAGAAATGGCACGGAAAGGGCACTCTCATAAAGGAGCCGTGGCACAGGAACCGGGGAGCGGCGGTGTTAAGTAGGGATGGCTCCAAAAGGAAGTTGAGTGCTGGCAGCCCCGTCAGTAATTGCTGCACTGGAGCTGTGCGGCCACAAACGTACAATCTCTCCTTCCAACTAGGAGCAGATTGACGTCGCCGCCTGAGCAGCCAGCAGAGCTGGAGCAGGTACCATAGGTCACACAGGCTGGACCGTTACTGCAGCTGTGACTTATCACGTCTGTTGCAGGAGGCTGAGGAGACTACCTGAGGTTGCTTGGGGAGCAGTGCAGAGGCCCTGTGCTGAACTGCTCCTGCTCTAAGCAAGCCACCCCCCTCCAGGAGGGAAGAAACCCCAGAAAATCAGGGAGGAGTGTCAGGGAGGTGCCCTGACCTGTACGAGGCTCCGTGCAGTGTCCCCTGCGGGCTGGCCTGGCTCTCTGCAGAGCCATCCCAGGGAAATCCTGGGCATTGCCTGTGCTGAAAGAGCAGTTGCAAAACGATGGTGGAGTCTTGGGTGGAGGATCTGTCAAGGTTATCTGGTCCTGGTGGCCAGCAGGATGACTCTGAGCCAGCAATGGGCTCTGGTGGCCAAGAGGGCCAGCAGCACCCTGGAGGGGATCAGAGGGGGGTTGGTTAGCAGATCGAGGGAGGTTCTGCTCCCCTCTACTCTGCATTAGTTAAGACTGCATCTGGAGTGCTGTGTCCAGTGCTGGGCCCCTCAGTTCCAGAAGGACACAGAGCTGCTGGAGGGTGTCCAGCACAGAGCAACGAAGAGGATGGAGGAAGGAGAGCAGCTCCCTGATGAGGAAAGGCTGAGGGAGCTGGGGCTCTGGAGCTGGGAGAAGAGGAGGCTGAGGGGGGACCTCATTCCTGTCTCTAAATCTGTGAGGGGTGGGTGTCAGGAGGATGGAGCCAGGCTCTTCTCAGGGGCATCTGGTGACAGGACAAGGGGCACTGGGTGCCAGCTGGAACAGAGGAGGTTCCCTCTCAATCTCAGCAGGACCTTCTTCCCAGGGAGGGTCCCGGAGCCCTGGACCAGGCTGCCCAGGGGGGCTGTGGAGTCTCCTTCTCTGCAGACGTTCCAGCCCCGCCTGGCTGTGTTCCTGTGCCACTTGGTCTGGGTGACCCTGCTGTGGCAGGGGGATTGGACTGGATGATCTTTCCAGGTCCCTTCCCATCCCTAATGATCCTGTGACTACTCTGACACCTATCTGTAGCAGTGTGTGGGGATCCAGGTCCTTGGGGTCTGTTTTGAGATGTCCTACTCTGGATGTCCATTGAATTTCCATTTCTCCCCCAGTGCTGGTGAAGCATCCAGCTTTTGTTAGGTGTTGCTTCTTTCCAGAAAGTTCTGCCCACGCCCCAGTCTTCTCAGATGGCAGTTTGCTCACTGAATGGCTCCATGGAGTCTTTGCCCGTGGGTCGTCCCGCAGTGCCCTGTTCATACCATCACGCAGATAAACTAAGATGTGCTAGTGATCGTGGCCTCTCAGCTAAACTCGTGTCCTTTGGGTTTCAGATTCAAACTCAGATGATTTTGATCCTGCTTCCACTAAAAGCAAGTATGACTCCATGGATTTTGATAGTTTACTCAAAGAGGCACAGCGAAGCCTGCGTAGGTAACATGCATCAGACCTGAGGAAAACAGAGGGATGGCGAATACCTCACGGACAACACGTCCTTCAATAACGGACACGTAAAACGTCATGCTTAGGAATTTCTCCTACTTTACACTCTCTCTTCAAAACCATGGTTTACATGAACACAGCTGCTCTACGAGCGGAGAGGCAGGATGGCTGTCCAGTAAGCACACGCGTGGCCATGGGTGTCAGCTTTGCTTTGGCGGGGGAGCGGTGGCGGGGGAGCGGGGGCGTTCCTTGCGAGTTCAATGCAAACCACGAGCCGTGGCGGCAGTTCCATAGAGATCCACGCGCCACGACTGACTGCGAGCCTGTACATACCGCGTTTGAACGGAGCGGAACAACCAGAGCCAACCAACGCGACAACCATCCGAGGACTGGGGCTGCCGATAGCCCCAACACTGCACTTAGTGGGTTTTTTAAACGAAGCTTCTCCTCACAACACAGGGATACTCTGACAATCCAGAAGAACGCGCGGGTCCCGGAAGCCTACGATGTGGTTGAGTTTGAGGATCCTTTTCTTTCTCCCCCTCGGGGTTGGGGGTTTTTTTTGGGGGGGTGGGGGGGTGTTTCTTGTGGTTTGGGTTCTGGGGGGTGTTTTTTTTAAGTCCTTGCTGAAGAGAAAAGGAAAGGCTCCAGCTTCCCTAACCTTTTCAACGTCATCCTGTAACTCTGACGCCCGTGTCGATGTCTCCAGCGTTGATCTTCCTCAGCAGAGTTCTCAAAGCCTTGGTGACGGTCAAACGCGCAGCTTGTTCAGCGGTTTCTTCTAACGAGCAGACGTGGTGTGACGGTCACGAGGAGCGGTGGCTAAAGCTATCCGGGCGTGCGCGCGGATAGTCTGCTACCTTCTCGGAAGCAGTTGAGTTACTTAGAGCCGTTGGATGGAGCGTTTTTATTTGTGTACATAGTGTACGAGGATGCTCTGTTTTGTTACCGCTATGCACTGTAAATGCAGCCTTCTTTTCAAAACCTGCTCAACTTTTCTTAACCCAGAGTACTCAAGTGTAATTATAAGAGGTGAATCGACTATTGTACACTAACCCATGTAGAGAGCTGAACTTAACGCTTATATATATTTGATTGTAAAGAAAAAAGAGAGAGAGAGAGCAAAGGGTGTGGGTGAGGGCGCGCGTGTGTGTCGATGTGCGTGCGTCCACGTGTGTCTGAGCGCTGCAATGCTTTACACGCATCCATCCCTCCTTCGGGGAGCTTGTCTAAGAACTCGGCCCAGGATTATCCTCGCCCCAAAGGTATTAACCACTCGTGCAGTATTTTTCCACGGTTTTCTCATAGCTCCTTTTTCTTTTGCAGTTTTGTACACTGGATTTGTTAGGGGAACGGAATTTTCTCATCTCGATTTTTCTAGGAGACCCCATGATTTTATGTAAAGGCTCTCCCAGGGGGTAACCATGAGGAACTGTTTTTATTTCACGGTAGTTTTGGAACTAGAGGTCAGAAATCTTTTTAAAGTGCTCTTTTGTTTTAATTGTTGTGATTTTAATTTGATAAAACGCCGCCGGGTACGAAGTCCAGTCTGGTTTTTACCGCGGTTCTGTGTCTAAGCACTGTTTTGAAGCCAGTAGCCTTTCCATTGGCGGAGTTGAGCGATGGCATTTGTCTGTATATTTCCCGTTGTGCATCCTGTAGCAGTACCCACCCTTCATTCCTTTGTTTACTGAAGAGGCATAGTTATCGGTTGCCATTCTCCTGTTTATTATAAATTACGAGGTGACTCAAATACTCGGAAGGCCAGTGGAAGTTTTGTACGTCGAGTGCATGGCGGCTGTCGGTTTGGAGTAAGCGCTTCATCCAGCTTTTGCAGAAGCAGTGGGTTGGGTTTTTCTCCTCGGTTTCTTTTTCTGTGCACTAGCATGGCCTCAGACGTGCCCACGACATTGTAGCTGATGACATTGCTTCTGCTAAACCCAGTAGAAACTTCAGGAAAGACAAAAACAAACCCGCACCGGTCAGTCGAGTCCTGCTCTTGTGAGCGTCGGGATGTCGTCTGGACGCGGAGTCTCTAGAGCGAATCGGCACGGTTGGGAATTGGCTTGCGAACGGATAGATTTGGTAGTCTAGTACTGTTTGGCATTCGTGACTCCTCCGAAAGGTACGGCACACCTGACTAGTTCATCTCCTTTCCGACCCCCTCCTTAGGAAACGGATTCCCCCCCATGCCGGTGCAGTTGATTTTGATGGCTGCATTCATTTTATCACCAGCATACTGTGTCCCGAGAGATCCCACCGTCTGTCCTGTCGGATGCTTGCTTGGTTTTTTGGCTTCTTATTTCTCAGTAGGTAGATAGCAATAATGATAATAACGATGATAATAATAATAATCATAATAAATAACAATAAAAAACCCAACAAAAAAAAACCAACCCCCCAGACAAGACTTTCTCAGAGGTTCTGTGTTAGAGCGTAACGCTCGCTCACCTGATACTCGGCGGTGTTGCTCTGTAGGTTCAAAACGCAGGTATTGGAACTTCGTGTGAATGCCAAACTAAAAGTTTACAGTTCTTTTTCTTCCTTTCTGGATTTTGAGTATCTTCTGTTGTAAAGAAAGAAACTCTTCAAAGCAATAAATTATTTTTAAAGAAATGGGTATTTAGTATATCATATCGTATGTGTTCAAGGACCAGACGCATTGCCTAGTTTTGCCTTTCGATTCCTGTCGGTAATCCTTCACTCCGTTGTCTTTTGCCCTCCATTGCTGGCGTGAATCACTCGGCCTTGGGGTTGGGGGAGGGATGCTCCGTCTTTCACCGAGCGGGCGCAGTGACACCGGTCAGGTGGTTTTTTTTCACTGGCCTGGCAAGCATTCTCTCCGGGAAGATGGCTTTCCTCTGCGGCTCCACCAATTGCGTAGGAAACCGCTAGGGCTAGGCTCGCAGGACAAAGCTGCTTTGTCCCTCGTAGACGCTGTGGTAGGTAACCCATCGCAGTGTGAACTCGGTGTTTCCTTCTCTCTTCCCTTCCTCCCTCAAGACCGTTTCAAATTAGCCCGTGTTCCGCATGGTCACCGGAGGCAAATTGCAGCATAGCTCCGTGTGTCTTGTAGATGAAGACTGTACCGGTGCCTTCGTGCTGTGGTAAGTACCACATCCGCGCGACAGGTAACGGGACCGGTACTTAGCAGCTGTGGTCTTTGCTAGAGCTGTTAACCGGGTGATCCATGCAGAACGTAAAGCGATCCAAATCCAAACAGAGGGAGCCTAAAATCGAGGTGAAATACCCTCTGCTAAGCTACTCTGCAAACAGCAGTGGGGCTGCCATCACCGAGAGCAGCACCGAGAGGAGAGTTTCTGCCTCTGGAGCACAAAACACTTGGGTCAGTTGAAAAAAAAACAACCAACCAACCACACCGTCCTCTTGTCCCCTCGGACGCGAGCGGGCGGGAGGTAGCGATCGCGTGTCCTTTCCCGTGGCTGTAGGATACGGTCGGGTCTATAAATGACCTAGAGTGGCCACGCGCCGTAACGTGACGGTTCTAAATTTGTACCTGTGTGACTGACAATGATGTCAACCCCTGGCCTGGCGGAGCTACTTGTACGGGAGGTGAGAATGTAAAGCTAGGGGTCGGACTATGCTGGACAGGGAAAGCAAGGTACTAGCTGAGCCCGAGCCGGGCTGTGCTCCACCTGCCAATGACACATGTACTTCTGTGGTTCAAAACTCATTGTATGGAAATACCTGTGGTTTTTTTTATGTGCAGTACACATCAGCCTCACTGAGCAAATAAAGGGAAACCAATGTTTCAAACCCATTTCTGTTTCTCTTTTTTATCGCAAGGGACAGCCTCTCCGCGCTGCTGCCGGCCGTGTGCTGGGTTCCCTGGTCCTGTGTCTAACGAGTCTAATTGATTTCAGGTAGCAGTCCGGATCGCTCCCGTGTGACTGCGCTGCGGGTGGGGGACAGAACCAGCAGCCTGAATGGAGGTAATGGTAAGGTGGTGTCTCCTTCCGCACCCTGAGCACCCAAGGTTGTTGGAGGTCTTGGAGGAAACCTTGTGGACTTCTTCCCAGGGAGGGTCCTGGAGCACTGAAGAGGCTGCCCAGGGGGGCTGTGGAGTCTCCTTCTCTGCAGACGTTCCAGCCCCGCCTGGCTGTGTTCCTGTGCCACTGGGTCTGGGTGATGCTGCTGTGGCAGGGGGATTGCACTGGGTGATCTTTGGAGCTCCCTTCCCATCCCTAAGGATTCTATGATTCTGTGACTTGGTCTGGGTGACCCTGCTGGGACAGGGGGATGACTGGAGGATCTTTCAAGATCCCTTCCAATCCCCAGTGACTCTCTGATTCTAAGATGCCTTTGGCCATCAGTGTCCGCTCACGTAGCCCTTCCAGAATCCCATTCCAGATCGCTATGCAGTTATGCTGTTGTCCTTCTCCGTTAATTAATGATCCACTCCTATTAAACCCGATCCAGCGCCGCTGTCCCGCGCTCTCCCATCGATATTCCGTGTTCGCAAGCGGACTAAACTCTAAATCAATTCTCTCTACTTTATCAAACAGCAGAAAGTAATGAAGAAGGTCACAAGCAGTACAGCAGTTCCTCGGAGGGCTGTAACATCATCATTTAAAGCTGAGGAAGATTGAATCAAAAGCTGAATTAATCCCTCAGGGGAAGGATTCTATAGAGATCCGATTGATGGACGCGGGGCAGCCTGGCTTCGCGGGGAGCTGCTCTGTTTGTTGCTCCTGCAGGGCAAAGGAGGCGGCAGCCTTCTCAGCGCAGAGGAGAATGAAATCCTCCGTGAGAGGAAGTGGGTTTATCCTCCACGCTTCCCCGTGCTGTGCTCTGCCCCTACCGCTCTGTGCGGACAGGAGAGAGAAGCCCAGCTCCTCTTCCGCTCTGCTCAGCGGGCAGTGCCGGTGCCGGGCGGGCAGGGGGACTGCAGTGGGGTTTAACAAGAGCGAGAGTACGGTCCCGCGTCTGGGGCGAGGCAGTACTAAGCACAGATACAGGCTGGGCAGGGGCTGGCTGGAGAGCAGCTCTGAGGAGAGGGACTTGGGGCTGCTCATGGGTGAGAAGCTCACCATGAGCCAGCCGTGTGCACTTGTGGCCCAGAAGGCGCCGGATCCTGGGCTGCATCAGGAGAAGCGTGGCCAGCAGGTTGTCATGTCGCTACAGCCACAAAGGCCCTACCTTCAGGCCAAGGCGTTTGAGCCATCATCTCATCCTCCTCAGATTATTGACTCGGCCGTTACGTTGGCGCCTTGTCCTCGTTCTTCCCTTCTGCTGTTGCAGCTCGGGCCTCTGCCTCTTCACACGAGGTGTTGGCAGTGCATTTATTGCAAGAGCATAACCAGCCTCATGCCCGCACCCTCTGCCTTCCCGTTCCTTAACCATTTGCTGGCAGGGTCCCGCAGCGAGCTGCACTCGCCGTTGCATGAATAATGCATGGTCGGAGCTAGGCTTGCCCTCGGTCCTGCACGCGTGCCAGCGCAGAGCGAGTGGCGAGGGCTCTGGCTGGACAGTGATTCATTACTCGCCCTCCTGAAGGAGCCTGCGTTGCTGGAGCGGTCACACCGAGCAGCTACCTGGGTCGCCTCTGCCTCACAAACGGTTACTGGCCATCCCGTAACGAGACATAACGCTGCACATCCCGGCAGCCCTGCGCAGCGGGACCGAGACTGAGACCCGTTTATTTGCGTCTCCTCTTTGCCAGAGGGGACGACATTTCGCTGCATTGCTGCAGTGCTGCAGCGGCTCCTTCTGCAGTGCTGACGCTTCGTGCGGAGGCAGAGGGGTGGCTGCTTTGGAAACCTCCAGCTGCAACCCTGCGCAGGTGGCCTCGACAGCCTGGGAGGGACTCGGCTCCCATTGCACAACAGCTGTGCGGGCAGGATGCTTTGCTGATGCCTGTCCAGAGTGCCGGTGGGAAGCTCGGATGCAGCAACTCAGGGCAGGGTGAGGGAGTCACTGGCAGTGAGGCGTTACTGTGCCTGCGTGCGCTTACAGCTGTCTGACGTGGGAAGGCAGGGCAGGGAATCCCCAGTTTGGCACCGTGTTCTGCTTTGTTGTGTGGTCAGAGGAAGGTAGGCGTTCTCTGGAGACGTTCCAGAGCCGCCTGGATCTGTTCCTGTGCCACTCGGTCTGGGTGGTGCTGCTGTGGCAGGGGGACTGGACTGGATGGTCTTCTTCCCAAGGAGGGTCCCGGAGCACTGGACCAGGCTGCCCAGGGGGTTGTGGAGTCTCCTCTGCAGACGTTCCAGCCCCGCCTGGCTGTGTTCCTGTGCCACTGGGTCTGGGTGATGCTGCTGTGGCAGGGGGATTGGACTGGATGCTCTTGCCAGGTCCCTTCTGATCCCTAACGATCCTGTGACTAGATCACCAGCGATGCGATTACATACTTGCCTGAGCTCGAGGAGGTGGCCGGGGGGTGGGAGCAGTAACCAGCGCGGCAGGTATTTCTGGTGACATTTCCCAGTGCCTTCAGCTCTGCCAGCTGGCAGCGTCGCGGCCTCAGCCACCGCTTTGCCCTCTGACACCCGATAGTTGCGCAGCCCACAGCAGTGCTCTGTGCCCTTTCAGTGGGCAGAAGGCGACCGTGAGTCTCTTTGTGGGGTACCAGGGCCGCGGTGGAGCCCACGGGAACCCCGATGGGCCATAGCCCCGTGAGGCCACCGTTCGCGTGACGGCTGTCGCATGCCAGGCAGGCGGCTGGCACAACTCTGCAGCTCACAGACACGATCTTTCTTCCCCGAATACCTCCCCGAGCGGTGAAGCACAGCCAGGCTGATTCAGTGCAGCCCTCGGCCGTGCAGATCTTCTGATTGGTAGTAATCTCTCCGAGGCGGCTCAGCAGCCTTTCCCTCCGCAGTGGTGATAAGGGAGAGCGTCCCTGCCTCTGCCTCTCCCCTTGGCTTCATGAAATAAGCTGCAGCATCCTGGAGGCTTCCTCCTCGCCACCGTGTTTTGCTGACATGGACCAGCATGAGTTTGCTACTGGGGAGTGGGAGTTGGGAGGAGGCAACACGGGCAAGAGGAGCGTGAGGCAATGGGAGCGTGGTGGCAGCTGGGTGGGCAAGAGGCAGAAGTGCCTAGGACTCATCTCCTTGGAGAAGAGTGGGGGAATAAACCCACCGGAGTCACAGTCTCACAGTCCTGATGAGGCTGGAAGAGACCTTCAGGATCATCCAGTCCAACCTAAAACCAACCAAGTAACCCTGACATCTGCCATCGAGCTCCTGCCACTCCTCCACCTTGATAACTCGGTAGCACTGCTGTTACTTCCCAGCCGCCCAGACACTCTTCTTCTAATTAATAAGGTGTCAGATCCGGACCTCTGCATAATTACAGCTGGGCAGCTGCCGCGGGATTCTGGTGGAAACCTTAATGAGAGCGGACAGGGAGTGGACGTGAAGCCTCGAGCATGAAGCCTTTAGCTCTGAAGCGACGGGGAGAGGTGTATCGGGCACGTAGCGCGGTCCTGCCAGGCGCCACTTGTGCGGCTGCTTGTGGAGTCTCCTTCTCTGGAGACGTTCCAGCCCCGCCTGGCTGTGTTCCTGTGCCACTGGGTCTGGGGGATCCTGCTGTGGCAGGGGGACTGGACTGGATGATCTTTCCAGGTCCCTTCCAATCCATAATGTCCTATTCTATGACTTGGTCTGGGTGATGCTGCTGTGGCAGGGGGTTGGACTGATCTTTGGAGGTCCCTTCCCATCCCTAAGGATTCTATGTGTGCATCTTAAACTGAAATGATTCCCAGCTTGAACAGGGAGCGTGGATTCTGGAAGGAGCTGCATCATGTTTTTCCCAGCAACAGCCCCAGCTGACCCTGGAGGACGGTCTGACAGATACGGATTGCTCCTGGCACGATGCTGTGGGAGGAAGGGGGCTGTTGTGCCAGAAGTGAATCCGTTTAGTCGTAAACTCTACAGCTAAGTTGATTCAGGCTTTATCTGGAACAGCCCAGCAGGTTTGGTGTAAAATGAAAGGCAGCCTGTTAGTGCGGGTGGCAGTGGTTCTTCAGTAGTGCCAGCGAGCCTGAGCATCCTGGTTTACATAACAGACAAAGGGCGGCTCTCAGGGCCGAGGAGCACGACTGAAACTGGTGCTCAGCTACGGAGAGCAGCAGGCTCCTGGGGACACAGCTTCTCCAGCTGCTGCTGACCTGCAGTCCCTGAGCATTTCCCAGTGGGGACTCCACGGACACGTTAAATAGCCCAGCTGGCCAGAGCCTCATCCACCCCACACAGGTTTTATTTACAGTGGTTGGGAGGCACTGGGTGCCTCTCGAGGTGCTGGTGGCTCTTTATCCACTGTCTGATTTAGAGGGCAGCCTGCTCTGGGGTGGGGTGTCCCTGCCCATGGCAGGGGGGTTGGAACTGCTGTGGAGCACTCGAGGAGTGACTTAGCAGGGAGACTGAATCACTGTCAGCTGTAAAGTGGAGTGAGTGGCCCTTTCTGGGACTCTGTGACACCCTCCCTCACCAAAACCAAACCCCAGGCATCTTGTCTCTCTGTTTCTCTAGCACAGGAAAAGTGAGCGACAGCGAGCGCCTCGGTCTCTCCCAATAAAAGCCAGATGGCAGCTGTAATCTGCAGCCGTTCTCTTTTATTGAGAGGCTGGTAACTGCCCCGCTTGGCAGAGGGATGGTGCAGGGAACAAACGGGCAGCACTGCAAGGGAAGAGAAGGGGGCAAGAGATGCTGAAGAAAAGCATCGCTGGATGGTGGTAAAAGCTCTCCCCTCTCTGAGTCCCAGAGCCAGATGTGCTGGCTAATGCATCTATCTCGTCGTGTGTCACACATGCCCGTGGGACTGAGGGGTTTAACTGTGCTGGGATGAGCTGTGTGCCCGCAGAGAAGGGAGTAAACTGCTGTGTGAGTGGCAGAGCTCTAGCAGAGAGGCGATCGGAGCGTTTCAAGGCTGGCACTGCCGCGCAGGGAGGAGAGGGCAACAGCCAGGCGGGCGGCACGAGCAGCAGAGAGCTCAGCTCAGTGAGGGCAGCTACAGAACTGCTAAGCAGGGGATTAGAGAGCTGCTGTAGGGAGAACAGAGCCAGCAGCAGAGTGGTGTAAAGAGAGAATTAGGTGAAGCCATGGGATCTATTCCACAATAGAGGGCTATTGGCTACTACTATAGAGAAGAGAGGTTTAGTGTCTGTCCCTGAACCTCGCGGGTCAGAACAGGTCTCCACTGTGTTGGTAGGTAGAACCAGGCTCTGTAAAGAGCAGGGTGGCTGCTAGTGAAACGGGTCGCGGGATCTTGGCAGCGGGGTGCACAGACCTGGTTGCCCTGCTTTCAGTACCTGGTGTTACCTTCTGAATTCCAGCCGCTCGGGCATCCCTATGGATCATTGCCCATGGCACACAGACCAGCAGGGCAGGGAGCAGACAGCGCTATCCCCCCTCGTACCGCAAACTGCTGTGGATGGGCGTTAGCCCCCAGAGGAAATCCACGAGCTTTTCTTTCTAACAGTGGGGTTTTTTTGCTGTTCTCAGGGATTCCATTAATTTTCATTATGAACTTGGCTCTTTCATCTCAGGAAGAAAAGGCTGTGACTGGAGGTGCACGGCAACTCTGCCTTTTAGCTGCTGGAAATAAGGTAATCAAGGCAGTCACAATGCAGGGAGCCGTGCTCATTCCTTATTGATACCAACCACACTCTAACAATGAATTTCTAAATGCTGCTGATGTAAACTCCACCTGAAGCCTGTTTGATCTCAGATAAGCATCTTCATCCCATTCTTCATTTCAAGAAAAGAAAATCTTCCTGCACAGTAACATATTCATCTGCTTGGGGTTCAGTGGGAGATAAGCTGTGCTTTGCAGAAAACCTAATTAATATCAATCACAGGAAAAAACAGAAACGGGGAGGAAATGTTCTTTCATTTCTTGATAAACAGATCACCCGCGATACGGACGCGGACGAGCGTGCCCGCTTGCTGTAGGAGGGGAGCGTCAGGGAAGGGACGGTCCCCGTAGGGACACACAGGACGTGTCGTCTTCGTTAAAGAAGACAGGGGTAGTTGCACTCTGGCTCCGGTGTAAATAAGATTGAGGTCTTTCCGTTAGTCGGGAGTCGAAGGGTGTCAGTCAGACCAGCCTGGCATCCCGCAGCCGTGCGTTGCACGGCGTTTCACTGCCAACACTCAGACTGTGATTATGCAGTGACAGCTCATCCCTGCACTTGTGTGAGTCCTTTACCATGTGTTTCATAGACTCACAGAGCCCTTAGGGATGGGAAGGGACCTAGGAAGATCACCCAGTCCAGTCCCCCTGCCACAGCAGCATCACCCAGACCCAGTGGCACAGGAACACAGCCAGGCGGGGCTGGAACATCTCCAGAGCAGGAGACTCCACAGCCCCCTGGGCAGCCTGGTGCCGGGCAGCAGGGATGTCCCTGAGTGGCACAACTTCAGCTGCAGTGCGGACTCAGCGCACAGAATGCATTGGGGCTTGGTATTAAGCTGTAAATAATACTGGAGTGTGCAGAGAGGTGGATTTACCTTGCTGGTTTCCAAGTACCGGTGGCTTTGAGGCAGAGTGCATGTATCTGTCAAAATAACACACAGAGCTCTGAAGTCAACTATTTACACAGGATTACACTTAGGCTGCTAATAAGATCTTCTCTCTGATGCTTTTGCATTTGCTCCCTAATACCATGAGAAAAGCCTGTTCAAGTCATGAGGAGACTCTGGGACTCAGGCACATCTGCATTATTGTTTTCCAGAGTGGGTACCTGGGATAAAAAACAAAGCATTTCGTGCTCGTAGAATCAATCCTTAGGGATGGGAAGGGACCTCAAAGATCATCCAGTCCAGTCCCCCTGCCACAGCAGGATCCCCCAGACCCAGTGGCACAGGAAGACAGCCAGGCGGGGCTGGAACGTCTGCAGAGAAGGAGACTCTCCTGTTTTGGTAAATCTGCTTTTAGTTTTCTCTCTCTGCTGTATTTTGTCGTTCAAGCAGGGCTTTTACGTACAGCTTCACCATAGGGATTTTTATTTGCTGGCTTGTTGAGAGAAAACATTTGAAAGCCATCTTCTGCAGCTAAAGAGCAGCTTTTCCCCTCTGGGACTCCCGGCTGACTCTCCGTTAAACCATCCTTCATCCCATCAAAGAAAGTTAACCTTGGCATCACGTTGTGCCCGTGACATCTTCATTTACAGCCCAATTTACAGAGGAGCTATCCTGCCATCAGAGCCCCTGCCATCACGCTGTTTGTCACAATGAGGCATGGCATCCAACCCGATCGGGTGGCTGGTGGCAGCAGGCGGTGCTGCCATTTCTCCGTGGAGGTGCGGAATTGCCACCCCTACAGAACCCGAGTACCTGTCGATACGCCTCAGCTAGTCGCAGTTTTAACTCTCTGCCTGCTGCCTCCACGAGATGCTTTATCTCTCCTGCAGGCTTTGGTATCAGCGCAGACTGGAGAACAAACCCGGTGAGGAGCGTCTGTGGGAACTGGGGTTGTTCAGGATGAAGAAAAGGAGAGTCAAGGGACATCTTAGCACCTGTAGAGGGTGGCTGTCAGTCTCTTTTCCCAGGTAACAAGTGATAGAAGGGGAAGAAGTGACCTCAGTTTGTGCCAGGGAGGCTTAGATTGGATCTTAGGAAATACTTGTTCAGTGATGGGGTTGTAAAGCACTGAACGGCTGCCCGGGGAAGCACTGGACTCTCCATCCCATGAGGAGTTTAGAAGTCAGCTAGAGTGGCTTAGGGACGTGGTTCAGTGTGGGCTTGCTCAAGTTAGGTTAATGGTTGGACTCTGATCTCAGAAGTCTTCTCCAGGTTCAATGATTCTGCAACTCTCACTGAATAGCACCCTTCCCCTCAGGGATCTGCCAAAGCCACCCAGTCCTATTCCACTTTCCACTGTAAAGCAGAGCCAGTCCTTATGCCAGCTGCTGCCTTCTTGGTTCCTTGTGAGCAGAAACTGGAGTCATCACCCTGCCCTCACTATCAGCTCCCCCTCTTTCTGTCAGCAGGTCCCAGCTGATCTCGGGAAAGTGAAAGACTTTACCAAGGGAAACAGCATGGTCTAGGTATTTCCAGCTAGGTCACTGTGTCCTGCCGCTCCTCGCGGGGCATGGCGCACAGGGCTCACGCGTACACGGCTAGGGGTTCATGTGACACCCTGATTCCATAGAGCAGGAGCAATGCTCAGACTTCTCAGTCGTCCCTCTGCCCATTGCAACGTCCACCTGGACTCCACTGATTTTATAACCTGGAAGAGGCTGAAGTGAGTTCCGGGATAAAGAGGGACGGGTTCCTCGCAGCCTTGAAATCCGCCCGGCAGCGCCAGCCGTGTGGCTGGGGAGAAGCAGAAGTAAAAAATAGAGGGGAATTAGTTTTCCCTGGCTCATTTGGAATTGCTCGTTTCAATCAATGACAATTTGGAGGCATTAAACACATTGCAGAGTAACTTGTCAAAAAAACCCCTGCAGTTGCTGACTTTCTCAGAGGGTTTTTAATAAGATCAGGGTCAGTGATGGGAAATAAGCAGGAAGATGAATAGGATGTCAAAATTAAATTGAGTTCCAGAAGAGTTATCTTAAGTTCCCAGAAAAACAGAAACTTTGGCTCAAGGCAGACGGGGAGATGCAGGGGGTCTGTTTTGGAAGAGACAGCATCCTAGGTGCAGGTAAAACACGGTCGTGGTGTTGTCGTCAGTGAGAGTACTGAAGGAGTCAGACCCAGGGGGCAAAGGAAAACTTACAAGTCCAGCTTGTGGCACAGTACTGATGAGGCTGGAAAAGACCCTAAAGATCACCCAGTCCAACCCAAAACCAACCCAGTCACCCTAACATCTGCCATCTAGCTCATGCCACTCAGCACTGCATCCAGCCTGACTGAGCCCAGTGAAGTGACTGGACCTGCTTCATAAAAAGCCTCGAGCTCATTTCTCAGCCAAGTTCACAATGGAGGGGTGGATCCTCTGTGTCTGCCGTGAGGTCGGGCTCACAGGGTCGTTCAGGGTCCCTTCCAACCCATAATGTTCTGTGAAATCTGTGCTCTGCCAGCTGCTGGCTTAACTGCGCTGTCGCTTGAAGGACCCTGTGGATTGATTTCATGGCTGCAGATTGGTGCTGTTTTCTCCCCCAAAAAGTTGGGATTTTTCGTTTAGGTTCTGCTTTGAGCTGAAATCCAGCATTTTATGTCTCTAATCTAAAACAGAGCCTCTTCTCTAAATGTCATTTCACACCTTCTTGGTTCTGCAATGAGGTGCTCTTGCCTTACTGCTCTCTAAAAAGCACTGTTGTAGGGACTTAGAGCATCATTAGTTTCTATGCTTAAACATGGAAAATGCTATATAACAACTGGGTTTATTGTTCCTGATGATTTCGGATGCTCGCAGGGAACTGAGAGTCCGCGGGGGATAGGAGTGAAACTGGAATTGCAGTAACGTTTCACTGGTGTAGGAGTGGCTGCGAGAGAGTGAATGGGAGGCTCCTGGGACCAGGGAGTGCTCACCAGAAAAAGACTGACTCAGCTGAAACCGGGCAGCACCTGCAGCTGCTGGCCGGACACGTAGGAAGAGGTTGGACTCCCTTACCGTGTGTTCTCACCCCTCTGGACTTGAGTGCCAGGGTGTGAGACTGACTATCTGATAATACAGTGAGCTGTATGACCCATGTACTGGTTGTGGGGTCCCACACAGTGAGAGGGTTGTGGGGAGTAGGGCAGCTGGTCATGCTGGTCGTGCTGGTCAGGCACTGCTGCTTCGTCAGACTCAAGAGCAACCCCCTGTGTCTTCTTTTTTCCCTTGGAATGGGTGGTTAGTCGTCTCCTCCAGTGACACAGAGTCATGGAATCATAGAATGGCCGAGGTTGGAAGGGATCTTAACGCTCATCCAGCCCCAACCCCGCTGCACAGGCAGCGACACCTTCAGTAGAGCAGGGTACTCGGGGCTCCAGCCGACCTGGAGCAGGGGGCAGCCACAGCTGCCTTGGGCACCCTGTTCCAGCATCTCAGCATCCTCATAGCACAGAATTGTTTCCTCATGGCCAACCTCCATCTCCCCTCTTCAAGGCTGGAACCCTTTCTCCTTGTCCTCTCACTACCACCTGTGTCAACAGCCCTCCCCAGCTCTCTTGTAGCCCCCTTCAGAGACTGGAAAGCTGCTCGAAGGTCACCTGGGAGCCTCCTGTTTTCCAGGCTGAACCACCCCAACTTGCTCAACCTCATATGGGAGACGCTCCAGCCCTCGGTCTCCTCTGGACCCCTTCCAGGAGCTCTGTCCCCTCCTTATGTGGGGACTGCAGACACGGTGGCAGTACATACAAGAATATAAATACCTCTCTGAATATAAACACCAGTCTCCTGAATCAGAGCAGTAGGCATCAGACTCCTGCTCACTGTATTTACTCTGAGCCGGGTGGAAGAGGGTATTAAACGACTGATAAGTTCTCTGCATTCGTGTTTTCTGAAGAAAAGCTGGGTGTCCTGGGTCACCGTGCGGGAAGTTTATTTACCTCAGTAATTTGAAATCTAATGACTTTCATGGTTAATCCTGTTTCCTTTGCTGCTGCTTTATCTCTTTTGATAATGATGTCAGTGTGAAGGGCAGAAGTTTATACCTGGAAAATCACCCAGGTCCTCTATTTGATCAGGCAGCTCCGTCTCACAAAGACCTGGAACTGTGCGCTACGCTTCTTGCAGTGACAACAGCAGCTTCTTTCGTGATGCTCTCACTGACAATGGAAATTGCTGCTTCCCAGTCCCAGGAATAACATCATTCCCTGTATATCTCTTGCCCCTGCTTTTTTCAGTCCCTTCCTCTGATCTGGCTCTGCAAGAGGAGTGCCGGCCCCGGTGCCAATTCAAGGGAGTGAATGTAGAGTGGTTCCCTTCACTGCAGACCTGACTCCTTCCCCGTGGGTATCAGAGGCAGAATTCAGTTACTTCATTAGGACAGAGCATGGGCTGTAAGCGACCGAAGTCACAGTGCAGAGACTGGGAGTCGTCAGACTGCGGGAGGAGATCATTCAGGAGACCTCAGCACGGGTTTTCAAAGACATTCACAGAATCACAGGGTCACTAGGGGTTGCAAAGATCACCCAGTCCAACCCCCCTGCCACAGCAGGATCACCCAGACCAAGTCCAGGAGGGTCTCCAGAGAAGGAGACTCCACAAACCCCGCAGGCAGCCCCCTCCGGTGCTGATCACCCTCTCTGGGAAGAAGGTACAGAACCGGTCAGGGTTGGTCATCAACCCTGATGACTCTGTGATTTTGTGATTCTGACCCTCATCTACCACCCAGCCAGACCTTGTGCAGCTGCAGACCTAATTTATCCTCCAGCACGGGATTTTCTATGCAGTTTCTGTTCCACTCTCTCTACCATTCTGAGCTCTCTCCCTTTTTCTGGTTTCTCTTCCCTCCTCACAAGAGCAGAGCGCAGACGGCGGTGGTGTCGGTGCCACGTCTATTTTCAGGAAGCGCGTTTGCTGCTGACCACGGCTGAGCTGTGAAGGGAAGAGATAAGCGTGTGTGGCCCCATTTGCATACTATTTTTAGTCGAGACCAATTCTTTCATCTCTGTAATGACTTCACTCCGTGCACAAGGTGAACTAAAAATAGGCTGGGTTTCTCCCTCGCTAGTTTATGGCCAGGAATTGTGCTGCAGCTGTCCGGCTTTCGGATCCGCTGAGTTCTGAAGTCCAGAGCTCTTGACATTTGCGGACCTCTCAGGCTCTCTTAAAGTAATCCTGGAAGTTCAACACCAGACCGAGCCGTTGCCTGAATTCCACCCCAGGCAGTGGCAGATCTGCACGGAACGAGGTGCTTCCCTCGTTGCAGGGATTGCCAGCCCACGGCAAATCGTTAGTAGGGCTTTAGCCCACGTCTGAGCGGCCAGGCATGAGCCCAACAGCCTGCTGCTCTCTCCTGTCTCTCTCCTGTCCTCTATTCTGTTTCCTTTTCCCTCTGCATTTGTCCCACACTTCTCCTTGCTGGTTCAGATGGGCTTAGGTCTTTCCTGTGGGCTGATTTACCCACTAGCAGGGCAGGCAAGTCGGTCTCTGCTGAGGGAGCTGGGTGCCTTGAGCTTGGAGAAGAGGAGGCTGAGGGGGGACCTCATTCCTGTCTCTCAATCTGTGAGGGCGCCGGTCCTGTTCCCTGCCTGCCCTTCCTGCCGGTGGAAAAGGTAAAGCACCCTTGTTTTTGGGTTGAAAAATGGAGACTATGAACTCCACAGGAATACTCTGTGGGAGAGGAGCTTTTCTGAGTGAAAATGCTGTTAGTCTGAGGATCCTGACGTGGGAGCATGGAAAAAATCAGCGGAGAAGCAAATGAATTCGGGTCGTTACCTCAGGCAGCTCCGGACAAGACCCGATCAGACGTGGCCGGCCTGTAGAGCAATTGACCGGGCTGTGGTAAACCATTACTTAACTCTGGCTTACGAGATCCATCCCGGGCTTCGTGGCAGCCGGCTGAGTAATGCTGAAAGCATCCCCGAGTCATTTAAAGCTGTGGTCAATGGCATCGCTCAACCGAGCGGGCACTCTCAGTCCTAGCAGGTATTTTTAACCGGCATGAAGTTACGCTGACTCCCCGCTCCCCTTCCCCACCTTGGCTGCAGATGCTAACCACTCTGTACTAGCTGGCTGACACCGCACCGAGTCCTCTTCCAAAGTCCAGGCAGATGATCTCAACTGCTGGTTTGTTTGCTGGAAAAAGAAGAGGAGAAAGAAGAGCTTCTCGACTCGAGAGCAGTGCCAACTCAACCGGTGCGCTCTCCCTCGGCTCAGTCTCGAGTTCCTCTCCTCACAGAGTTTTCTTTATTTCCTCTTCTTTTCTACACTCTCCTTTAGAAGTTGTTCCCAAACCCGTGCGTTACGAGGATCGGTCTGACCCCTGGTTGATACCAGGCTGGGTTTGCTCTGCTTTTTCGCTGGACCCAGTGCTCGGGCAGATGAGGGGAGGGAGGCAAGTTGCATAAGGAGGGGAGAAAGCTGGCTGGAGTGAATGTCATGGGTGAGTGCTGACGAGACCGTGGCAGCAGCAGCGAGTCTCCCGCTGAGTGTAAACCTCCTCAAAACAGGCTCTCTGCTGGTTTGGCATTTTTCTGTCTGACTTGGGGAGCAGCAGTGGGAGTGAACTGATAACCTGCGCTGGTGACACCAAGCTGGGTGACACTGCCTTCCTCAAGGAGGATCAAAATACCAACCAGGAACAGCTGAATCGCTGAGGGTAGAAGTCAAAGAGAATCAGATAGCACAAAGGTCAAGGTCGTGTAGTCAGAGCCCAACTGGGGTTTCTGCCAGGGGGACGGCTAGCCTGTATTTTGGCAGCACCTGAGGGGAGGGGAGGACTGGAGGCTATGTGGTTCGAGGTGAGCAGGGCAGTGAAATTCCTTCTGTGCTTTGTTTGGCACCAAGGGAACTTCAGTGCCTCCCTTCCCATCTCACCAGCCCTGGCTGAATGGCAGCCCAGTCTGCTGGGGGGTCGGCGACACCCCCCAGCTTGGTGCCATCAGCAAACTTGCTGAGAGTGCCCCCTGATCCCTCATCCCAGTCATTGATGAATAGATTGAAGAGGACTGGTTCCAGTACTCATCCTTGGGGGCCCCCACTAGACCCAGGCCTTCAACTGGACTCTGTCCATTGACCACCACTCTCTCCTTCTCTCCTGCAGCCAGTTCAGGATCCCCCTCAGTTCCCAACCGTCCAGCCCACACTGCCTCTCTCAAAAGGAGCAGTGCTTGAGGAGTCTTTCCACGCCGTGCAGTGCCTTACCAGCTCATTTGCTCTGGCTGCCTCTGCAAAGGTTGTCTTTCCTTTCGTTCACTGTCAGCTCCATTCCTCTTCCCCTCCAGCCTGCTCTAGTGCTCCAGTCTTTGCCCAGCAGAGGTGGCACCGCTGCCTGTGCCCAAGCGACTCACATGAATTCAGGGTCTCTGTGTGTAGTGCACCCCGTGGCACAGGGGGAACTGTGTTTTCCCTGAGACTGTTCATACTCTACATAGATGTGAACTCTGCAGTCTGATCCGAGAGGGAAGCGGTCGGACAGCGGGGCGCTGCGGAAGCCGGTGGAGACTCGTGGGTGCCCTCACGGCACTAACGCTTTATTCGCCTCCATCGTTAACCTGGTGTCTAAAACCGGTTTAAACTCTTGGTAGAATTGAAAAATAAAGGCCTTTTGAAAGAAAATAAGCAGGAGCAGGAGGTTTTTTCACTATGCTAAATAGCCTCGCTGCTGCCTTTTCTGCCTAAACTAATTCAAAAGGAACAGTTTCCCTATCAGGAGCAAACAATCCCGTCCTCCGGAGCGCATTGTTGTGGCAATAGGCTGCTTTTTTTCCCTTATTTATTGTAAAAAGAGAGACATGAATAAGTAATGCAATTTTCAAGGAGGAGATGTTGATGCAGCTCAGAAACGCGAGGTTTTGTAATGCAGTTTTGTATATTGCAGAGACTTGTGAAAATTAGCTGGAGGAATTGGTTGGTGGTTGGGGAAGGGATTGGAATGCATCCTGGCTCGCTTACTGCGTCGGGAATAAACGCCCCCCTGCACCCTTGTGAGACACGGATTTCATCTTGCTCAATTCTTCTACTGCTTCCCTAAAATAAAGGTTAAAGAGTGCTGCTTTCTAAAAAGTAGACCTTGTAGTACTCTCAGAGTTTATGAATGAGACAGGGAAAGTCTTTCCATGTATGTATAATTGCAGCTCAGAAGGACACAGAGCTGCTGCAGGGTCCACAGCATAGAGCAACGAAGAGGATGGAGGAAGGAGAGCAGCTCCCTGATGAGGAGAGGCTGAGGGAGCTGGGGCTCTTGAGCTGGGAGAAGAGGAGGCTGAGGGGGGACCTCATTCCTGTCTCTCAATCTGTGAGGGGTGGGTGTCAGGAGGAGGGAGCCAGGCTCTGCTCAAGGGCATCTGGGGATAGGACAAGGGGCACTGGGTGCCAGCTGGAACAGAGGAGGTTCTGTGTCAGTATCAGCAGGACCTTCTTCCCAGGGAGGGTCCCGGAGCCCTGGACCAGGCTGCCCAGGGGGGTTGTGGAGTCTCCTTCTCTGGAGACGTTCCAGCCCCGCCTGGCTGTGTTCCTGTGCCACTGGGTCTGGGTGATCCTGCTGTGGCAGGGGGACTGGACTGGATGCTCTTTCCAGGTCCCTTCCCATGCCTAGTGATCCTGTGACTGCTCTGACACCTATCTCTGGCAGTGTGTGTGTTTCTACTACCCTGAACCACCAACCACAGGCTGTGCAGCGTGGTGACACTGAACCCTTTGTTACAGGAAAAAGTACTCTGCCGTTTGAAGAGATGGAGTTTGTTTACTTTCAGCAAAACAGTGTCTGTAGACCCAGCAATCCAGCTCCTAAGGGCCTGATGCCTGACTAGAACCTGAATCAGGCAGGGCAAGCCAAGCTGCAGTGGTTCAGAGTTGACACCTGGGAGTGTGCCCCCCCGGTTGAGATGCCCCCCCCCCCCCTTGAGATCTGTTCCTCCGTTCCTATTAGAGCTCAGAGCACTTGCTGAGGGAGTGAGGCACCAGGCTGGATACCTTCCACAGGGTGAAATGGTCCTGCTAATGAGCGGGCAGTGTGAAAGAAGCCTCTTGCAACTCTGGGAAGTCTGGGTTTGACAAAGAGCTGCGGTGCCCTGGCCACGGGCAGCATGGACTGTGTTCCCAGGGGGCTCTGTGTGCAGGGACCTGGCCAAACACTCGACCCAGCAGATAGGACTTTGTAAGCAGAGAGGGGATGGAGCTGGTGCTTTGGGTCGTGGTGGAGCTGAACTGAGCATCCACTGCCCTGGGAGAGGCACTTAGAAACACATTTGGGAACGCAAATGCCTGGAGGACTCGTAGATAAAGTAGGGGTATGCCTGGTAATCCTGGGTCCTTCAATAGACCCCTGGAGGATTTAGAGCCCCTAAGGTAGGGAGAAGATGTTGCTGCACTGGGTCTTCCCAACTTTAAGCTCAGATGGTGAGAAAAACTGACAGAGAGCTTTTAAATGAGAACCCTAAATTAAAATGGTTTTAATCCACCCCCCTGCTCTGCCCCTTCCTTCTTTTTATGCCCTCTTATGAATCTGCACTCTCTCTCAGAATTTGTCTCTGGAGGGCTCCTCTATCCACTCCTCAGGTTCCTCAGATTTAGAGAGAAATATAAAGACTATTTTTACTTCTACGCTGGGATTAATAGAATCCAGGCTGCCTGGCTGCGGGGTGAATCAGCGCGCTCCCCCTCTGTGCCAAATGCCAGGGTTCTGGGTAGACCTGCAAAGCCCCGTCATTAAGCGCGGCTGGCGGTGCCCGCTGCGCGCTAGCCAAGGCAGAGGAAGACGCAAATGGTGGCCAACGGGCAGAGCAAGCCCCGCGTTGAAGCATCCTGCGGCCGCATCCCCGCAGTGCCAGCAGATCTGCTTGACTGATCATAAATGTTATGGTACGTGGATGGAGCCTGCAAACCCTGCCAGTCTGGGCTTTAAAAAGGAAGGGATAAACAAGCCCACATCTGGTCTGCGAACGTGCGCTCCGCGCTGCAGCCGGGCGCCATCCCGAAAGAGCTGTTAGACAGTGGAATCAGGGTTCGTAGGGGAAATGCCTACTCAGCTGATTGCGGCGCCACGCGCGCAGCTCTGAGAGGCGTCAGACACTCCTGGAATAGCAGATAACTGCGTATGGCTGCACAGGCACCGACGGAGGGGGAGCCAGATGGGTGCTTCACTGCACTTAAAGTCTGACTGCGGGTGTCGGTAATGACTGCCCAGCCCGGATCCCTCCACAAACCCCAACTCCGTGTGCCTGCTGCTCGAACGAGTGCAGCCCTGTGGGGGAGAACAGCGTGGATGCCATCCCTGGTACTATGGCTGTTACTGTGATGACTGGTTGTTTCCTGCTGGCTGTAGGGTTTTAAGGTCTTAGATGTTGAACAGGTTACAACACGGTCATGGGAATTAGTAGGTGTGAGGGTGACTCTGACAAAGAGGGAGCCGTTCCTTATAGCCTCTCTCCTTACAAATACAGATGATGTCTGGTACTCATAGCCTCACCTAATGCCATTGGTGTCTGGTACTCACATCCTCACCTAATGCCAACGGTGTCTGGTACTCGTAGCCTCACCACATGGGTGTTGCTCAGGGTCCCTGTAGTCCTGTATCTGTGTGGTGCTCTGTTAAATCTCTTTTCATTTCATCCTCTCCTTTTGCTGGGAAGGTCATTGGGTGATGGAGCAACTGCTGCAGTTAACCCTGGGTATGGGCTAAACACAGGCAGCATCTAAGAAGCTTCCAGAGGAGACTGAGGAAGCGCTTGGAAGAGGGAATAGTTGTGGGTGACACAACAGAGACACAGTGGAGTGGGACTCCCCCCGGCTGAGAAGTGTCAGAGCTGAGAGGCTGCTTGGGGATGGGCTGGCTGAAGCTGCCCTGTCTGACACCAGGACTGGGATTGCCTCCACCTGTGGCACTGCTGGAGGCAGAGCACCAGGCTGGCAGGGCCCCGCTATGGAGCTGCATGGCTTCTCTGGTGCTCTATCTTGCTGTGGAGAGGGCAGTGGTTGCAGGTATGTGGTCAGGTATTGTCATGCATAGTGCAAAGCAGCCGTCTTAGACCGTATCCTCTCTTCTGATTGTAGGATAGAAGAGCACCTGATTGCGCTGTCTGGGGACCGCTCCGAAAGACAGGCTTTCCAAATCAGTGCCTGGTTCTGTTTTGAAAATGAACTGCAACGGAGGAGTGAAACCCCCTCCTTCCCAGAGGGGGAGGCTGATGAGGGCTTTTCAGCTTCTCCATTAGAAACAAACAGAGTGAAAGCTGGGGATCTGTGTAGGGATGCTGCTGCACTCTAGAAACTCATCCACACTGCACACGGGGCGTTGTGGGAACAGGCCAGGAGGGATTCAAGAGGGAAAGCAGACATCAATCAGCAGCTCTAAGTAAATTGGACCTGGCACCTTAAGTGCCTTAAATGTTAGAAGTTAAACCTGGAGCGGTACCCTGATCCTTAAAGGAAGGCAGTAAATTACTGGCTGAACAAATGGGTGACACCATCAAAACGGGCAACTGCCGAGTCCTGGGGAAAGTGTGGAGCCTGGGAGTAAGGATTTAGGAGGCAGAGCACGAGCGGACTGCCTGTTTGCAGGTAAACATCACGCAGCTGCACTCAAAACAGACTGTCTCTGTTTTGAGAGAGCCTTGGCTGGGCGTAGCAAGTGAAATCACAGTCCTCTTCTACAGCATCGCTGGTGTCACCAGCGAAGGCAACCAAACCCAACCTGCAAATCAAAGACACCAACCCCCCGCCCTACGAGTGGGATGAGGTGATAGCTGCTATAGTTCCCTTGGAAAGAATCTCTCTTTATTATCCTCAGAGTGTTTTTCCGATAGTGAAATGAGCGATAAGGAGGTCCGAGATGAAAAGGAAAGCCTTTTAATTTACTGAGGGAAACCCCCAGGAGGCTGCAGCGACTGGCAATATTAAAACTTACTCCTCTGGAATTGACTTGTGTCTGATCTAGCTGCTGCTCTTCTCAGCGTCAGCGTTGGGCACGGCACAGGAACAGCACTACTCACTCCAGGAAAAGATCCTCTTATTTTCCCAGCAAATAAACTGGGTGGCCAGGAGGCAAAGACCCCCCCTCCCACTGCCAGCCAAGAAGATTTATGCCTGTACAAGGAGTCAGCCAGTGCGGACTGGCCTCGGGTTGCCCTTCAGGAGGGCACTCGACTCAATTTGGAGAGTGACCCCAGGCTGCCCTCCTGTCCCACAGAGCAATGGGTGTCTGCACAAAAACAATTAATTCGCGAGGTGGGGGTCTCACGGGGGCTGATCTGCAGATCACCCGTCTCTCCTTCAGGGCTCCTCCCTCACTCTTGCTCTGAAAATGAGGGGAAGGGAACAGCAGAATGGCTGGAGCTTGGAGCGAGGAGTTCGGGCAGATAGCAGCGCCTCTGCCTGCTGACTGCTGTGCGTTTGAGGTTCGGCAGGCTGGAGCAAGGTGACCTTGAGCTGTGGGATAGCCCCTTGCTGGTCACTGGGAACTGGGGAGGTTGTGGTGGATAACTGGCTTTTGTGAACTTTGAAGTTGCTCTAAGACTGAGGGACAGGAGATACAGTGGAATGGAATCACAGAATCCTTAGGGATGGGAAGGGACCTGGAAAGATCACCCAGTCCAATCCCCCTGCCACAGCAGGATCACCCAGACCCAGTGGCACAGGAACACAGCCAGGCCGGGCGGGAACGGCTNCCCTGCCACAGCAGCATCACCCAGACCCAGTGGCACAGGAACACAGCCAGGCGGGGAGAAGGAGACTCTCCAACCCCCCTGGTTGTGGGTGACCCCGCTGTGGCAGGGGAACTGGACTGGGTGATCTTTCCAGGTCCCTTCCAACCCGTACTGTTCTGTCACACAACCCTTGTGCCACCATGCACGATTCAACTCGGCAACACACAGCAAAGACAGAGCTGTAACCACTGAACAGAGGAGGCGATTGCGCACGTAAGGAGTGACTACTCTTCAGTGCCAGCACGGAATCGCGCATGGAGGCACAGGGTTGTGTGAAGAAATAAACTAGGTGTGAGGCAGCACGCTGAGTTAACTCATTCACTGCACACAGGAACTACCACTAGAATAGGAGGAGTTGTTTCTACTCCACCTTCAATTGCCCTCCACCTGTAACATGGGGAGGCTCCAGCGAGATCTTTTGAGGCGTGCTCATCGCCTGTCCATGCCTCCCTTTCCCCCTGGTTTGTAGACGCTGCAATATGAGTTGTGCTTCTTATGGGAATGACAGCCAAATCTATTTTGCTCCTACAGACGATGTGCCAAGACAGCCCCTGTTCTGTCAGCAAGCACTGCCAGCGTACGAACGCACACGGCTCAAAACCATTCCCGAGCTCAAACAGCAACGCTGAAAACTGACTTTGCTAATTTATCAAAACCGCTTCTTGGCTCTCGCAGGAGTCCTCCTGGCGGCTCGAAGACATCCTCCTCCAAGGCAGCGGGGAGCGTTTTGGAGCTCAGTCAATATTTTCATTCACAAGTCATGTTAACACGTTAACGTTGGACCTGAACATCGCCAGGTGCTGAGGCTGGGGACTGGGAGGCAACCAGCATGAAGAACTCTTAGAATCCCAGAATCACCAGGGATGGGAAGGGACCTCCAAAGAGCATCCAGTCCAACCCCCCTGCCACAGCAGGATCCCCCAGACAGAGTCGCAGGTGCATGTTAACCTCGAAGCGCATCCCCTCTGCAGTCACAGCCAGAACTCTCCTTGCCAACAAGCAAGAGCAGGGCTGAGTCAGCCGGTGGTTCCGTTTTGAGCTGGAACACAAAGGATGAGGACACAGGGTTGTACCGCAGGATTGGAGGGTCCCTAGACCGGCTGTTGCTTGGCAGACTCGACGGTGCTAAGTTTAGCTTTGTATTGATTGTAATTTGCCGGGGGATGCTGGGCAGGGAGGAAGCGCTGGAAGCGGAGGAGGGTAATGTATTTTTGCACTTACAGTATTGATGTTATTGCAAATCAATCCCTAATTTCTACAGGAATATTTTGGGCAGAGCCACACGAAAGTACTAAAAATAACAGCCCTGTTACTCGGTTTGGAGAGCCAGAAGAGAGTTCGACTGCAGGCGGGCTAGCAAGGCTAATTCCTTTCATAGGCTGGGGACTGCTTGAGATCTGCCTGGGCTGAGCTTTCGTCTGCCTGCCTTTTGGATGAATGTGAAATCCCAGTAAGGCATCACACGCACGAAGCCTGTCCTTCCTCCTGATGGCCTTCAAGAATAAAGAAGGGGTCTGAAGTGCTTACAGGCTGCAGCAGTGGAAGCCCTGTGTCACTCCAGAAGGGAGAGTAAACCAAGGTGCCTGCGTGCGAGGGTGAGAAAGCAGAACCTTCAGCCGTAGGAGCTCACAGAGCTGTGTCTGAAATCAAACAGTTCCTCCCTCCCCCATTTCTCACAGGGTTTTTCCACTCTGATAATCTAGATGCTTAAGGTACAATTATAACATCTTCAGAAGATTGTTAGATTGATTGAAAGAGTAATATACGCACAGAGAGACACTGAGGAAGAGGGGATGTGGCTGGAGCCAGAGACGCTCTGATCTCAAAAGAAGCAGATGATGCAGATAAAGCGCAGGCTTCACTGGCACAGCCAGCAGGGAACTTTTATGTGTACATAAAGCAATTATAAAAGGTGTTTGATTCTGCATTAAAGCAGCCAATTAGTTCCTTTTTTTGACTAAAAATATATATTTCCCCTTTTTCTATTTCCATCAGACCCCAACCCACAGTGATGCTCGGTTAAAAAATGAAATCACTGACTCAAAAGAAGCTTTAACTGCCTTTCAGTGCAGGAATCCTGGTGGGAAGAGTCCATCTGTAAAGCTGGAGGTTCAAAGTCATAGGGTCACAGAATCCTTAGGGATGGGAAGGGACCTCAAAGAATCATCCAGTCCAGTCCTCCTGCCACAGCAGGGTCACCCAGACCCAGTGGCACAGGAACACAGCCAGGCGGGGCTGGAACTTCTCCAGAGAAGGAGACTCCACAACCCCCCTGGGCAGCCTGGTCCAGTGCTCCGGGACCCTCCCTGGGAAGAAGGTCCTGCTGAGATTGAGAGGGAACCTCCTCTGCTCCAGCTGGCACCCAGTGCCCCTTGTCCTGTCACCAGATGCCCTTGAGCAGAGCCTGGCTCCATCCTCCTGACACCCACCCCTCACAGATGTAGAGACATGGAGGAGGTCCCCCTCAGCCTCCTCTTCTCCCAGCTCCAGAGCCCCAGCTCCCTCAGCCTTTCCTCATCAGGGAGCTGCTCTCCTTCCTTCATCCTCTTCATTGCTCTACGCTGGACACCCTGCAGCAGCTCTGGGGGGCCCAGAACGCATTTCCTTCACACATGGCAAGGGGAGCACACCTGAGAAAAAAGGACAAGGCTGGTTAAATGGAAGGGAAGATTCTAGAGGAAGCACTGTTGTTCAAGATGTAATACACGAAAAAGCTGAGGTTACAGAACCGCTGCTGAAAGAGCAGAGTGCCCTTACAGACTGCGAGGTGCCCCCAGGCTGAGGTCATCACTAGTTATTCATAGCACACTAGGATCTGGAGGCCCCAGCCAGAAGCAAACCCTTCTGACAGCATCCTCTGACCACCCTGCACCACCGTCCTCGGTCCCCAGCAGCTCACAGCATCATTTAATCTCACTGGTGTTGAAGGGAATCAGAACATCTGACGGGAAGGCTGAAACTCATTCGAGGAAAAGGTTTTGCAAGAGCAGCATCTCCGAGAACCCTCTCTTGATGGGCAGATTAATAATTCCTTAATGAAACATTTTAATTAATTTAGCTGGCACAGGCCAGGCCTACGAATGGAAGGCACGTCGGAATGATCATACACCGCCCTTCAAACAAGCCTGCATTCAAACACCAGGGCAACGCTGCTTTAAAGGGCTTTTTGAAAGGCTCTTTCATGATCTAACAGTACACACAGGCTCACAGGCAGGGAGAAGGATGCAGGAGGATGCATGCTTGTGTACTGTGCTTTCTGTCAAGAGACTGACAGGGGGGTGAGCAATCTGAGAACCGGAGCGGTGGCTGCACTCAGGATTGGAGGCTGTGAAATAATCATTGCTGAGGGTTTTCCACACTCCTGTTCCCACAGAGCAGGACACAGCTGCTGTGCCTGCTGCACGAGAAATCCAGAGATGCACAGAATCGTTAGGGGTGGGAGGGGACCTCCAAAGATCATCCCGTCCAATCCCCCTTTCCCTTTCTTTCCCTTTCCCTTTCCCCCTCCCTTTCCCCTTTCCCTCTTCCTTTTCCCTTTCCTTTCCCTTTCCCTTTCTTTCCCTTTCCCTTTCCCTTTCCCTTTCCCTTTCCCTTTCTCTTCCTCTCCCCTCTCTTCCTTTTCCCTTTCCCTTTCTTTTCCCCTTTCTTTCTCCGAGGGAGGATGGATGCTGTGCTGCTGGGACCAGGAGTGGGAGCAGAGCAAACGTAACACAGAAACCACGGAGCCTCGAGAGGAAATCCAGGGCCAGCCGGCGGAGCCCGTGAGCGCGTTATATTTAGCCCCAGCCTAACGGAGGGGCAAAGACCGCGAGCGGTGCGCGTGAAGGGAAGGCTCCCATTCACCTTGGGTAGCTTCCCAAATTCCAGGCCGCCATTGACTGCCTCTGGCCAGCCCACAGCTATTTTGTGACACAGGATTTCCCAAGCTTGTAGGGTGGCATCTGCAGATGAAAAGAGCGAGTGAGCTCAGCGGGAAGATGCTGAAGGAGGTTCTTGTTTCACTCTTCAAAGCGCAGCCTGCGCGAGGGCTGGAGTTTGCCTTGGGGAATGACCACGCTCTGCTGCCCGGCTCCTGGAGCTGGTGGCTAATGCTCTTAGTTTCAGGCCTGATGCTCACAACAAACTCAGTTTTTGAAGAGCTCTCCGTTTTCACTGGCAGCTGAGGTGGTGACCCCTCTCCATGCTCTCGCTCTTTCAGTAGCAAGTGTGAAATCCCAGGAATCCTGTTGGAAGACACTGTTCTCCAAAGAGTGTCCTAACGTGGACTCCCTGCTGAACCAGGCGGAGAACCTGGTGACTTGAGACATGAAGAAGGCTGAAGCACCTCTCTTCCCCCTGCCTTCACTGGGAGCTCTCTGGGGACAGAGAGAATGAAGCAAGGAAGACTTAGCCTCAGTGGAGGAGGCTGAGTTTGGGGAACATTTAGCCAAGCTGGGATCCAGAGCAACATGGGAATGGGAATTTTTTCTGCGAGGGTGGCCAAACACCGGGTGAAGTTGTCCAGAGAGGTCAGCCAACAGCTCTGAGACATCTCTGCTGCTTGCTAGAAGAGCTTCAGGGTTGTATTGCAGGCAAATAATGCAAGGAAGTGATCACTATATAGGCAGTAGATTTACTCTTCAGAGCAGCCTTACAGGACAGAGAACATGAGAATCTTGACCTCGTACCAATTTAGACGTGACAGCCGGCATCAACCGGGCTACTTCTATGCCAGCTTAGGAGCAGAGGCTAAAAAGAACCTGTGATGAAATGCTAGACAACCTGTAAGAAATGCACACAACCGGATGCTCACGGATGCCCTTGTGGGAGGACAGTCCGTTCGCCTCGCAAGAATTCGAACCAATTTGTGGAAGACACCAGATAATGTCAGAGTCAAAGGCGGCCGTGCCGTGACTGCACTCTGTCCAGAGCTGAAACTCCGTGGAGCTGCTCGGGAATGAGCAGTGGCTGACAAACAGCAGCTGTGAATTCCATGACAACAGCAGCCCAAGTCCAATAAAAATGGGAAAGGAGAAGGTGAAGGCAGCTCTACAAAGGTCTGTGAAGAGAAGGAAGCCCTTTTGCCATGAACCGTGCGTTTTTGGAGCACTGGAAACTCTTTACTCTGGGAACTCAGACCAGCCAGACCAGCTGCTGCTGGAAACTGCCACAGGCACCAACCACCCCAAGTAATGGGCATCTCACCCAGGTGATCCTGCTGTGGCAGGGGGATTGGACTGGATGGTCTTTTGAGCTCCCTTCAGATCCCTAATGACTCTCTGCTTCCTCCTACAGGATGATGACATGTGTTCCACTGCGGTTTGATGAGGAAGGCTTGAAAAGAACCAAGCTCAACAAGTGCCTGGGTTCTACAGGAGCAGTTAATTACAGCAGAGCTTCTCCAAAGGCACCCAAGAAGTGCAAAGCAGACTTCTCTGTCTGGAGCATCAGTAGACTCCTTTTTGTTCCACAGAAGCCACGAAATACACTCCCTTCACCTAAATATTCAAGAGAGAAGTAGCCCTTTATTCCCCACTCACTCACTCAGCAGAGCTTGATAAAATCAAAACGCATTGCTAACACTCGGGCTACAGCTCTCGCTTTTATATAGGGACTCTTAACAATTGCTTTACTTTTATGTCAGTGGCTGTAAAGGTTTATGAAGAAAGAGATAAAATATTCAAAGAAGGGTTGAAGAGGCTTTCACCAGACTGATGTAAAGAAACAGAAACGCAGGAGTAGGAAAACACCCGGGAATTACGGAGCGACGGACGTGCCAGCAAGGGGATCTGAAACAGGAGCACTTTAACAACTCAGTTCAGCCAGGTTTTATTGTCATTATTTTATTTCTTTAGATTTGGGAACTGCTGAGCTGCCTTTAACCTTCTCGAGCTCTTTGTGGGCTAGGTGTCTGAGGTAGTTGTAGAGAGCAAGGTCTTCTCCTCTTGTTCCAGCTGGCACCCAGTGCCCCTTGTCCTGTCCCCAGATGCCCTTGAGCAGAGCCTGGCTCCATCCTCCTGACACCCACCCCTCACAGATTTAGAGACAGGAATGAGGTCCCCCCTCAGCCTCCTCTTCTCCCAGCTCCAGAGCCCCAGCTCCCTCAGCCTTTCCTCATCAGGGAGCTGCCCTCCTTCCTTCATCCTCTCATTGCTCTATGCTGGGCACCCTCCAGCAGCTCTGTGTCCTTCTGGGACTGAGGGGCCCAGCACTGGACACAATAACTGGTAGAAGCACTCAGTACTCCACAGCAGGAGTCTCTCTGTTCCTTTTTATGCCTGGTGTATAATGGCTTCTCTCTGCTTGCAGACGATGCCAGGGTAAAGTCGAAGAGCAATGTAAAGTATCCGACGCAGCTCCTCATGTAACCCCTCTGACTCAGCAGTGCTTTTCCAGCGCAGCTCAAACCCCTCGGAAGGTATTTCTCAGCAGTGCTGCAACGACTGCCTGTCTTACCCGTCTGAAGCCTGAGCCAGCCAGGTGCAGAGAGCCCCCGAAGCTAATGCCTTGGACGCAGTCTGGAGGGTTGGGAGGTGCTCAGCCCACCACCATCCGAGCCAGGGATGTGGAGGGTGCTTGCAGAGAAAGGGCTGACCCCAACCGCCCAAGCATTCCTTCCAGCTTGAGGGGAGCGTTGTAGTGAGGCTGGTGCTAGTCTCTTCTCTCAAGTTACTAAGGATAGGACAGGGGGTTAGACCCTCCAGGGCTTAAAAACTGAGTAGCTAGAGCCCTTGAGGCCATGGTCTAGGGGTTGGGGAGCTGTTGGGATGAGACCTAGACTTGATGATCCTGGAGGTCCTTTCCAGCCATGGGGATTCTACGATTAGTGACACCCATGAGCTTTTCCTTCAAAGGGATCAGCAGTGAGGCAGTTAATGCGACCGAAGCGGAAGCCTCTGTGAGTCCTCAGAGTTAACATCGATTGGGATGAACAGAACAGTTCACACCTCTCAGAACTAATCTCTCAGCCTGCAAGTTTTGCTCACTGTTCTGGAAGGTCACTTAATTAGCAGGAGGAGTGCAGACATGGTCGCACGGTGAAGGTTAAACTCCAGCAAGTTATTCTGAGGGCAACAAAAGCAGACTCAGCAGCCACGCAGGCATGACATTCGTGGTCTGTGTTTGCAGCTGTTTTGAACAAGTCTCGTTCTTCAAAGCAGGCAGCAAGAATCTAATCGCCAAACACCCTTCAAACCCTGACTGGTTCTGTGACTCTGTAACTTCTTCCCAGGGAGGGTGACGGGGCTCTGGGGGGGGCTGTCTGATGGGGTCTGTGGGGTCTCCTTCTCTGGAGATGTTTGAAACCCTCCTGGACTTGGTCTGGGTGATCCTGCTGTGGCAGGGGGATTGGACTGGATGGTCTTTCCAGGTCCCTTCTGATCCCTAAGGATTCTGTGATTCCAGGATTCTATGTATACATTCCATACATTATCTATACTGACTCTAATTACCTACCTTTCCGTGGTGGCTACGCCTAGATGTTAATGATTAAATAGCATCCAATTACCTACATAATACTATTTACATGAGCAAAGTTTAATCGCCCTTTCATTAGCAGCTCATTACAATCATTACTCATTTATATTTAAACTGGACGAATTAGCCTGTTGTGTGCATTGAGGATGTGACCTGCTATCAGCCTGCTACCCACCTGCTCTCCTGCCTTTACAAACAGCTGGCAAGTGTATTCATTCCTGAGGTCCTGTCTGCAGATTCCTGCCCAGTAAGAACTCACCCATTCATAGACTCCTTAGGGATCAGAGGGGACCTCAAAAGATCACCCAGTCCAGTCCCCCTGCCACAGCAGCATCACCCAGACCAAGTGGCACAGGAACACAGCCAGGCGGGGCTGGAACGTCTGCAGAGAAGGCAACTCCACAACCCCCCTGGGCAGCCCCTTCCAGTGCTCTGGGACCCTCCCTGGGAAGAAGGTCCTGCTGAGATTGAGAGGGAACCTCCTCTGCTCCAGCTGGCACCCAGTGCCCCTTATCCTGTCCCCAGATGCCCTTGAGCCTAGCCTGGCTCTTCTCAAAAGCAAAGTCAAGAAGCAAGAGCATCAAACTGAAGCAATGCAGTTGTTGTGGCTTCATCCTGTGCATTCAATGCACCACGTCCAAATGCCTGCAGCCCTCATTTATTACTTGCAGTTTTGCCTGTCCTGCCAGCAGCTGGTTCTTTGGAAAACAAAGAAGAGGAGAGACCGGCTCTGCTGCCAACCAGACTTTCTTTTCAAGAGCATGGCAGCAAAAACTAGGCCACCCGAAGGAAGGAGAAAGGGAAGGACCATCATTTCAGTGCAGCGCTGCCCCGGAGTCCCAGGAGAGTCCCAGGGGCCAGGCTCTTTTTGTCCGCCTGAGAAGGTGGGGTTGCTTTCCAGAGGTACCCATTGCTTCGGCATCTGGCTGCCCAGTGGTGGAGGAGGCAGACAAAGCCTCCGACTAAGGTTTCCTACCCACTTGCAGCAGAAAAGCCCCAGGACCAATAAAACCCTGATGCATTTCTCCCTCGGACCTCTCCCTTCTATAGCAGATGAGTCTGCAAGTAAAACCCTCTACCCTGACGTGCAGTCACACAGAGAGGGGTTTGCTGGTGACCTGCAGAGCCAGGATGCAAAGAGCTCCACTTTCCCTCAATTAAAAACAAACAGGAGGCTCTACTACTGTTGAGGGGAGTGTGGCTTCACTCTGCTCAGATAATACTACATCAAACCGCCTCCTCTCCGCACGGGGTGGGGAAGCACAGTGCTCCCTCTCAGATTCCTGATAGTTGGTGTTAAACCCATTGTAAATTAAGCTGATTGCCTAGAGACTGGAGCTACTGCCTATAACTCGCGAGAGAGACGAGGCAGGGTAATGATCTGTGACGGCACACCGTGCACGCAGACTGCAGCCATCAGTCAACTGCATGATCTTCAGCATCAAAATTCATTAAAGCCAGTGGGAGTCAAGTTGTTAAAATGCTGTGTGGGGCCTGGGAAACATAGGGGTTAATCCTATAGAACCAAGAAACTGGGTTAAAAAACAAAGGGAAGAAGAAGTTGCTGGAGCAGAAGTGTTTGCAGCCACAGGATAGTGCTTGTGGCTACAGACTGCGCTTCCAATTTCGCCACATAAAGAGTTTGGAAAATAAAGCAGATGACAGTCTCTCACGTCTTAGGAGGTGGCCCTGTCCTTTGTTGTTGTTCTCATCCCAATTAATGCTATTAAGATCACTGCATCGCTATGGGCGTGTGGCACTGCGCCCTCTCTACTCTCAAATAACTGACAGCATCATGGAATCATCAGGGATGGGAAGGGACATCGAAAGAGCACCCAGTCCAATCCCCCTGCCACAGCAGCATCACCCAAACCCAGTGGCACAGGAACACAGCCGGGGGGGCTGGAACATCTCCAGAGAAGGAGACTCCACAGCCTCCCTGGGCAGCCTGGTCCAGTGCTCCGGGACCCTCCCTGGGAAGAAGGTCCTGCTGAGATTGAGAGGGAACCTCCTCTGCTCCAGCTGGCACCCAGTGCCCCTTGTCCTGTCCCCAGATGCCCTTGAGCAGAGCCTGGCTCCATCCTCCTGACACCCACCCCTCACAGATTGAGAGACAGGAATGAGGTTCCCCCTCAGCCTCCTCTTCTCCCAGCTCCAGAGCCCCAGCTCCCTCAGCCTTTCCTCATCAGGGAGCTGCTCTCCTCCCTTCATCCTCTTCGTTGCTCTACACTGGACACCCTCCAGCAGCTCTGTGTCCTTCTGGAACTGAGGTTCCCAGGACTGGACACAGTACTGCAGATTGTGACAAGGCTAGCACAGTCTCTAGACCCAAATGAATGAAAACCCAATCAATCAACCAACTAACTAACTAACTAACTAACTAACTAACTAACTAACTAACTAACCCGTTTACCACGTAACAGCAGGACTGTGGGGTTCACCCTTTCTGGCCCAGCACAAAGGCGCTGGGGAGCAGTCGTGCTGCTCCTACCAGCAGACCTTGAAGTGGAAATGAAGGAGCGGTGTTGTTCTCACCCCCCCTCCCCCTCACATTTGCATTCATTTGCATATGAATGCCCAGCTAATTGTTTTGAAGTAACAATTAAGAGAACAATAGAGGGAAGAAAAGGGACTCCAGGCAGCAACTGACACCTGGGAGCCTGTATTAAGGAAAGCTTTTACAGATTTGAATTGAAAATAGAGGCAGAAACAGGTAGGCATCGAATTCATTCCTGGGAGGAGGAAGAGGGAGGAGCGCGCTGCATCGCGCACTCCATCACACCCCAGAGCGCGTTTCGCGCTCACCCAGCCCAGGAGATGGGGTCGAGGGGCTCTCTTCTTCCTGCGTGCAAAACCTTGGGGGAAGCAGGTTGTTTCTCACGCTCCCCGTGTGCCTAAAGCGTTTGAGTCCCGAAGAAATGGGGTATCGTGCCAATTTGGCATCGATTTCCAGACCCGCCTGGATCTGGTCCTGTGCGACTTGGTCTGGGGGATCCTGCTGTGGCAGGGGGATTGGACCGGATGGTCTTTCCAGGTCCTACATCTAGCGGGAGGGTGACCGAAATCCTTATAGCCTAAACGAGGGAGAGCTTGCCAAGCAGGTTTTCTGGTCTGTAACAAAAGCATCTGGACAGGAGCCGTGCTGGGCAAGCAGTAGCCCTACAAGTGTCACTTGGGGTGGGACCAAAGAGGTCTGCGTTTACCATGGCTTCTGCTTTTGCCTGCACTGAGTTGGTAAGTGAAAATCAGCTGTCTGCATATTGAATCATAGGATCATCAGGGATGGGAAGGGGCCTCCAGTGATCACCCAGTCCAATCCCCCTGCCACAGCAGGATCACCCAGACCAAGTCGCACAGGAACAGATCCATGTGGGTCTGGAAGGTCTCCAGAGAAGGAGACTCCACAGCCCCCTGGGTCAGTTTGGATGTCATGACATTTATCTGTGCATTTCGTTTACACCTCTAGGTTCATCCAGCTGACGGCACTGTTAAGGATCTGCCCTGGGAAGGCATGCTGGCACTGCCCATGCTGGTCTAGCTTCTCTTTCCTTTCTTAGGAAGGAAGACATGAGTGATGATTGTGAATTACACCTAACCCAGTGAGTTGTCAGTGACAGATATGCCTTTCTTGCACTAGTACTAGTCCAGATGTCATTGCTACACTCTGCTATTCTGCCTTTAGCAGCTACAGCCCATAATTAAGGATTAACTTCCTTTTTAACGCTTTCAAGTCCCAAAGACCCCCGATAATAAAGCAGCTTTTACTGTTAGTATAGAGGTTCTTCTCCCCCTCTACTCAGCACTGGTGAGACTGCATCTGCAGTGCTGTGTCCAGTGCTGGGCCCCTCAGTTCCAGAGGACACAGAGCTGCTGGAGGGTGTCCAGCACAGAGCAACGAAGAGGATGGAGGAAGGAGAGCAGCTCCCTGATGAGGAAAGGCTGAGGGAGCTGGGGCTCTTGAGCTGGGAGAAGAGGAGGCTGAGGGGGGACCTCATTCCTGTCTCTAAATCTGTGAGGGGTGGGTGTCAGGAGGATGGAGCCAGGCTCTGTCAAGGGCATCTGGGGATAGGACAAGGGGCACTGGGTGCCAGCTGGAACAGAGGAGGTTCCCTCTCAGACAGCAGGACCTTCTTCCCAGGGAGGGTCCCGGAGCACTGGACCAGGCTGCCCAGGGGGGCTGTGGAGTCTCCTTCTCTGCAGACGTTCCAGCCCCGCCTGGCTGTGTTCCTGTGCCACTGGGTCTGGGTGATCCTGCTGTGGCAGGGGGACTGGACTGGATGATCTTTCCAGGTCCCTTCCATCCCTAAGGATTCCAGGATTCATTCTATTATCCTCACCTCTCCTTGCCCTTGCTCATTTATGCTCCAGCACACGCCTAATAATTTGGGAACGATCCAGATTGGAATGTAAGGTAAATGATTAATCCTACTGCTATTAATTTGATCATTAAGGGATAAAACTTACGACTTGAAGGAATTCCTCCTATCTCTGAGAAAATAAAACTTGTATAATTTATGCAGCAGCGTGCGCTTTGTTGTGCGCAAGCCTTTAAAGGAAGATGCACTGACTGATAGGCTGTGACGGGGGATGAATCCCGGGGAGATTTCAGCAGTTGCTGAGATAAATCTGGTGTCCCTGGGAGCAGCCGTATTTACTGTATAAATCTGCATTCCCTTTCGGGCTGGATGGCACAACTCGTTATGAGGAACAGCCCGTTGTTCAGCATTCAGAACTGCTTTAGCAAGATAAATACCTCAGCTTTCCAGATCCCATTAATATACAGAAACCAATTAAAAGACCAAATCCTGTCATCATTAGGCAGGAAAAAATTCCGGAGCATGGACTGTCTTGAGCGGGAGCGAAACCCACAGCGCAGCAGGAAACCTCCATCACTCAACGCGTGACCCTCCCACCGGGATTCCCACCAGGGGAAATGCTGTCTCTAAGAGGCGTGACGTGGGAAAGAGATTCTGAGGCTGCAGGACCAAGTGGTTCCCTTCTGAATCCACAAGTACTTCTTTCTTACATCACCCCAGTGTCCTTCCGCTTCTACACAGCAGTAAGGGACCACAGTATTTACCCCTCAGGGCAGGCAGAGTCTTTGTCATGCAGAGTGATTCCCGTGCTTTACCAAAGCTTTTCCTCATGGAAATGACATCTGCTGGGTGCTGAGAGCTGCCTGGAATTCCCTGCTCCATCACTCACCAAGGGGCGATGGGCTGACTCTCGGCCTGGGTGCGCAGCCCTGGTTAGGTGTCCAAACGTTATTGGACTCGGGGGGTTGGCATGTCTGCGGTGCTTCTACCCAGACCTTGAGTGCCCTGTCTCCCGGCTTCTTGCCCTGAAGAAGGGGCACTAGCCTCTCCTCACAGTGCTGTTGTGACAATAAACACACTGAAGGCTGGGAGGAACCTGGGCAACGATATAAATACCCGGGGCAAAGGGGCACTGCTATTTATACTGGAGTACAAATAAACAGTAATGAAGCAGCTATCCGGGGACTCCGACCCCGTGGTTAACATAGGACCACGCAGAAATCACCCCAGAGTGTGCACACCAGAGGAGGAGTCACCCGTGCACACCAGCAGAGGTGGCAACACCAAAGGGGGAGATGCCCATCACCCCCCAGTGAGCAGATACTGTCTGGAACTCAGGTGCCCACCCCCAAGGCATGGTCCCTTCCCATCCCTAAGGACTCTGTGATTCTATGAGAGGAGGGTTTGGACAGGTGAGGCTGCACATCATGCCTTACCCCGAGGTTTTCACCAAACCTTTGTTCTTACCAAGTTATCTGGGACCTCTGCCTTCTGCTCCGTGGGGCTGACCGTCGCAACTTGGAAGTGAAGCAATATTTTTAGAGGCAACAAGAGATAGGTGCTGGCAGGGAGTCTGAGCGCTGGCCTGCCGGTCCTGGTACCCAGATTCCAAGAATGCATTCTTTCCAGTGCTCCGATACGCACGTACGCCCTGCCTGTGTATGCAGTGACAGGAGTGGCTGCTCAGAACCTGTCTGAGTGGCCCTGCAAGATGCCTCCTGCAAGAATGTCAGCGTGTGCAAGTGGAAGCGGAGTGGTTCTTGGAACCGTGCTGGGAAGAGCAGCCTGGGTCAGTTTCTTTGCACTCCTGCTCTGGGCTCCTCTGCTGGGGTCTCAAACACCGTTTCTTTGTGTTGTTTGCTCTTTCCAGCAAACTATAGCCAGGTGCTCAGGAGCAGATGTCCCACTCCATCCCTTTTCAATTGCCTGGGCCATCAGTATGAGGCTGAAAGCTGCTGGGCATCAATCTGAAGGTGTAGAGGCAGGTGGCTGAGATAAAACTCCTGATGAGCAACCAGGAGCAGTACTGATTGAAAAGAGAGGGGTTCCTGAGCACCAAAGCCTTGGCCATAACACAGGATTTGTCTACCGTGGGTCCTGCAGCCCAGGTAGGCAGAGAGAACACAGAGTGTAATCCCATTGTAAGCACCAAAGCATGGAGATTTGAGAAAGGCAAAGCCTGAGTGGAATGGGATTCAAGCTGGAAAGCTTTTCATGGACTATTAGAATCACTTTTTCTTTTACAGTGGAAAACAGGGCAACGTCATTAAAACTTCATATATGAACGGAGTTATGATTCTCCTTCTCTGGAATCCTGACCTGCCTTGCAACTTGGTCTGGGTGAAGCTGCTGTGGCAGGGGGATTGGGCTGGACGATCTTGCGAGGTCCCTTCTACCCCAAAGCATTCTGTGCTTCATGTTCATCTCGCATTACCACTTATCCTACACTGGGGCAAGTAGAGGGTACTGCTGGAGGCCTTGCTCTGTTACCAAGGCAGGACAGGTTTGCCATCTATCTGCACAGAGCAGAAGCAGGAGGGTTCCAGGACGTCTGGGGCTGAAGCTTTATGAATGGAGGAACAGCCGGGAAGCCTCACCAGAGGCCCCGTGGATTCGTACAGTAAAGCTATACAGATGCCTCTGCGTAGCACCCGCTGCTCTGTGTGGTGTAGGACAGGAAGGCCTGGACTGTGATTTTTGGGAAGGGTAAAGAAACAGGAGTTCTGCCTCTGGCACCAAGCGAATTTACATTCTGGGCAAAGCTAGAAGCGCGTCGTTTCCCCACAGAGAGCAGGGTCTCCAAGAGCCAGGGGCTGGACTGGTGCCTCGTGCTTTGTCTGAAACCCTCCTTTTGCAGGATTAGCTCAACCCGGGATTCACCAAGTTGAAAAGCCTGACTAGGAGCTGCTCCTGAGATCCAGGGCTTGCAGAGCCTGGCAGTCAAAGAAAAGGCATGGACGTGATGCCCGAGCGCCCAGGATAAACACAGCCTTCTTCAAAGCAGCAATCTTCTGCTACAATTAGCTGGGGTTTGTTTAAAACCTGTTGAAGCAGGTCCAGTCTGGAGCGAGTGCCTGGGACAAAGTCTCCTTGTCTGAAGCAGTCCTTTCATCCTTGCAGTCAATAAGAGCTGCAGACATCATTAGAACATTAGACATCCCTGATGAGATGTGACTGCTCGCATTGTGCGAGGCAGACAGTCATGACTGCCTTTCTCAGAAAGACTTTTCGTGCCTCTGAGCGCCCGACCCGTGGTGCCAGCAGCTCGCTGCCAGCCTCCTGCAGCACAGCGATCGAATAAACAAATCTGCCTCCCATCCTCCAGCTCCTGTGGCTCCTAGCCCAACAAAAGGGTGGCTGGGGACTACTAGAACTGTCACGTCATGGGACATTGGCTTCTGCTACTGACTAATGATCTTTTCCATGCAGAAGGTGGCTTTCTGTTTGACACGCTCTGCAATGACCCTCTGTAAACCTGTCCTGCTGCTGCTTAGCCACTGCAGACGAACGGATCGGATGCTTTGGGGGTACTCCCCCACCTTTGGGGATTTGCTAGCTAATCCAGGTGCTACTGACATCGTGTTTGAAGGCAGTGGGCTAGGAGCTGTCTGGACTGTGTAACCTGGACCCTCCCTGGGAAGAAGGTCCTGCTGATGATCTTTCAGGGTCCCTTCCCACCCCTAATGGTTCTATGATTCAGTACAGTAGGACCTGGGATCACCAGGGACCAACAGCCTTCCTCCTTAGGTTTCTCAACTGGGGAGCATCAAGCAAGCACCAGTGCCAGCAGACTGAGGCAGAAGCAGCTGGACTCTGTGTGAAATCAACTGGTGCTGCAATCAGTGCCATGGAAATCACTCAAGACACCCTCTGGGATTAAAAAGGGATTGAGTGTCCACATGAACAACTTCTAGAGTCCTGAAGCCTTACTACCAAAGGGCTGTAAGGGTAAGGAAGCCTCATGCTTCAGAGCTGAAGTCGTTGGCTTGTGGGGGTCGGTACAGATCATCATCTCTGTTATAACCCAGTCAGCAGTTGAACTGGGCCATCATCACTTTCCTGTTAGCACGCTTGCATTTACAAGAAGCAGATGACTGAAGAGCATGAAGGACTGCTCTTCCCTAGTGTGACAAGACGTGTTTCTGTGAATGCAGATTTGCTCTGCTCTCCGCGATGCTCTTGGAATAAATATGTCTTTACCGAGAGGGGAGAGTAGAGCGATCGTCTGCAGAGGAGGAAGAGTTATTGATGAACATGAATTTGCTCCTTATCTGTTAGTTTGTTCTGTGCCACTCCAAATAAACCTGTTACTGAGTAGTTAAGTTTTAGGTAGCCTAATAAACATCGAACTATATATCTGTAGTCACCCGCACATCTTCCTTGGCAGTGCCTTCCTCAGGGGTTACCTGCCCCCATCACTGGCCATTACTTGCAGCTTGTACCGTTATGTGTCCAGTGTAGAGCAACGAAGAGGATGAAGGAAGGAGAGCAGCTCCCTGATGAGGAAAGGCTGAGGGAGCTGGGGCTCTTGAGCTGGGAGAAGAGGAGGCTGAGGGGGGACCTCATTCCTGTCTCTAAATCTGTGAGGGGTGGGTGTCAGGAGGATGGAGCCAGGCTCTGCTCAAGGGCATCTGGTGACAGGACAAGGGGCACTGGGTGCCAGCTGGAGCAGAGGAGGTTCCCTCTCAATCTCAGCAGGAGCTTCTTCCNAGGATCCCGTGATTCCATGAAATGGTTCCCTTTCAGCTCCTGATAATTTCAGATTCTTCTCACCACGCACCTTGCCGTAGCGTGCCAGCCATGTAGTCCTGCTCGCAGCGGTGTTCTACAACAAAACATGGCCTGTGTGAACTGCAATGAATGCAGAGCATTAAATCTTGTTCTTAATAACTCAGCTGAGTTTGATTTACTGGAGCTACTGTGTTCTCGTTTTATATGACTGAGAAAATCTAGCAAGACACAACACGTCCCTGGACACCAGGAGATGTAGGCTCACTTTAGGGAGCAATATAGATCATTCTGAAGCCTAAAAACCCAAAGCACCATTAGACTTGCATGTTAAAAAGCAAGTTAATCCCCTATCAGAGAGAATGCCCCCTTCTTCTCTGTCTCCTTAAACAGACCCGTGTACTGCCCTATCGAGTGGCAAGAGCTGCATTAGTTTCCCCTGTAAAGAAGGCTGTTTAGACAAGAGGAATTGATTTCAGCTGCCTACAACTGCTCTTTAAAAGTACTAAACTCATGTTTACTGGAAGGCTTTTAAAACTGGACTGCGAAGGGGCCTGATTCATTCTGCCTGCGCTCCTGCTCCGTCTTCCTCTGGAGATAAATGGTCACAGGATGGTCCTGGCTCTCCCGCTTGCAAATGAAGTCGTCATTCAGCAAGCCCTAAAGAGGCAAGCTGCAGCCACCCCCAGCAGCAGCTCAGGCAGTTATTCTTTGTTTAAAAGAGGGGGGTTCTACTTGTAATGGTTTCACCATTCGTTCTTCTCCCCCTCCTACTTTCTTGTACCTGGCTACCTGTTGTCCAGATGCTGGCAATTTCCTTGCCTACGAGCAGGGCCATTAAATTCCCATTTAGAGGAAATACAATTATTACTCCAGGAAAAAAGAAAAAAGGATTAATTTTCTAAGAGTTTACTTTAGGAACATTCATTTCCTTAGCGAGAAAGTTGTGACTTGCCTGTCTCACACGAGCCCAGGCCTCAGAAGAGGAATCCAGAAGAAAGTGGCTTTTCCAAATTACTATGCGAGAGACTGCGGAGCCCAGCGATTGATTCACTCGGGTTTTACATCACCACACCCCGACAGCTCAAGTCCAAACAAAGTGATCTCTTTTTTTCAAACTAAGGTTATTATCAGATAACCCAGACTGGGGGGGGTTGGTGAAATGTTGTTCCATCAGGCTTTGAGCTGGGAGTCTGCATGAGAACTACCCAGGAGTCGCTAAGAGCCTGTGCTCTGAGTGGTTCTGGATGAGCTAGTGATGCTTGGCAAAGACAGCTAGCAGTCACGAGAACGTTCTGGATGTAAGAATCTCTCAGGAGCATTACAGTTTGACACGGATATTCCTTTTATCAGGGAAACTTGAAGAAACAAGAGCTTTCCCAGTACCCTCATAGAATCCTTAGGGATGGGAAGGGACCTCAAAGATCACCCAGTGCAATCCCTCTGCCACAGCAGCATCACCCAGACTAAGTGGCACAGGAACACAGCCAGGGGGGCTGGAACGTCTGCAGAGAAGGAGACTCCACAACCCCCCTGGGCAGCCTGGTTCAATATCTAGTGTTTATTGAAAATATTAACTACGTGGACATTTCACGTGCTGACTGTGGCAGCCTCATGCCAGCAGACAGGCAGGCCACCTCCAGGCTGGAGCCTGGCCATAGTTTATCTGCTCATTTTAGCCTGACTCTCCCTAGACCTCAGTATCATCAGGAACTCAGTTCCTGACTAACAGATGGGGAAACTGTGAAGAATATCTGCAATGCAGCCTGTAGGCACCCACCTGAGGGCTGTGCTTCCCAGGTGCTTTCCCTGACTGCTGAGAAGGTCTGAGAAATGAAGTCAGAGCGTAGAACGCAATTCACAAGCACAGTCAGACTGCACAGCCTTTCCTCCTGCAGAACCCCAGCAGAGCTGTCACTTTTTGGGTTCAATTTCACAATACACAACATAAACTGACAAAGAGGACCTGCTGCTGGACTGCTCTGCAGCGGCACTGAGTGAGTGCTAAAACCAAGCCTGCAGTGGAATATGAGAGAGAGATGGTTCTGCCAGGTCTCTGACCTTACTTCACCTGCATCAAAATAGTGCAAGGAAAAAAGAGGTGGAAGGAACAAGCCCTCTAAAATTATCACTGGCACCAGACCCACCAAGTGCAGATCATAGTATGCTTCTATAAATAGAACCTGGAGGCGCTCCAGAAGGTTTTAAGATGCAGTGATTTTGCAGCTGAAGCTGATGTGTGGCAGCTGACTGTGGCTCTGGTGGCTGAGGAGTGAGTGTGTCAGCCAAGGGAGTTCTGGGCCCCTCAGTTCCAGAAGGACACAGAGCTGCTGGAGGGTGTCCAGCGTAGAGCAAGGAAGATGATGAAGGAAGGAGAGCAGCTCCCTGATGAGGAAAGGCTGAGGGAGCTGGGACTCTGGAGCTGGGAGAAGAGGAGGCTGAGGGGGGACCTCATTCCTGTCTCTAAATCTGTGAGGGGTGGGTGTCAGGAGGATGGAGCCAGGCTCTGCTCAAGGGCATCTGGTGACAGGACAAGGGACACTGGGTGCCAGCTGGAACAGAGGATCCTTCGAGGTCCCTTCCCATCCCTAAGGATTCTATGAGATGTACAAGCAATCTGCAAGGAACATCTCAACCCTTGTAAACTGCCAACCCTTCAAAAGCTTTTTGTAACATCAAAATCAGCCTCAGGGGAGGCAGACGTGGCACATTCTCCAGTTATCAAGTGGAACCTCAGAAGAATCTTTAGAGCCCTGTTTGCCAGTTGCACAAATCATCAGCCTGCTCCTGGCCGTGCTTACCAGCCTTAGTGGGTATTACTGGTACTAGGAGGTATCCGAAGGGTCAGGACCCATGAGCTATTATTTCTCCTGCAATGCCCAGGGGCAGTAAACAGGAATTAGAGTACAAGGTGTCAAACAGGGAGGGCACTTCAGTGTGCAAAGTAGTTCTGGAAACCTGCAGTTTGAAGTAGACAGACGTGAGGGCATTCAAGAGCGACAGGGAGAAGCATGAAAGGACCCGAGCTAAATCCCAGCCTTGGTACTGATGGAGACATTGGAAGCAGCACCTGTTGGTCAGAAGGTTCTGTGCAATGTGAAGTACATGCATGCTGAGGTAGAACTCCTCCCTGATGAGGAAAGGCTCGGGGAGCTGGGTCTCTTGAGCTGGGAGAAGAGGAGGCTGAGGGGGGACCTCATTCAATCCGTAATGTTCTGCTCTGTGACTTGGTCTGGGTGATCCTGCTGTGCTGGGGGGATTGGACTGGATGGTCTTTCCAGGTCCCTCCCAACCCCTAATGACTCTATGGCTCTGTCCTTTAGGTGTGGATGCTGGGCTCCCTGTGCAGCTCCATTACAGATGTCCAGCAGTTGTCTCTTGCATCTACCTTGTTTATAACCTCTTTGCAATCAGAGAGCGTATTGTTTCAACGCGGCTGACGTTGATGAGCTGCATCTCAGTTTAGAGCACACACAGATAGCCTGGGAAAGTACCAGGCCATCCCTTTTTAAAGCTAGCCATGAGGAAAGATGGAAGTCTACACACTCCCTTCCAGGGCAGAGGAGGGAGCGAGTCCAAGAAGCCTACAGCTGCTCACGTCTCGAGTTTCTATAAATTAGCTCATGCTGACCTGATGGCTGTGGGATTATCTGGAATTCCCTGCAGGGGCATTTCAGACCAAGAAAGGAAGAAAAGAAGGACTGGAAATCAATGAGAAACCAACAATGCTGCAGATTCTCAGCAGTGCAAAAGACTCTTTCCCAAGGCTTTCCTCTGGCCACTACCAGAACTGTCAACAAAGTCCAGCTGGTTGCTCTACTGCTCTTGGCTGCCTGACCCGTGTGAGCACTGAGGGGAGAGGGGCCTCATGCAGTGTAAATGGATTTAATGCCGCTTCAAGCCACATTAACTGTACTTAACATTTACAGCACATGGATCCCAGCTTCCCCAGTGGAAAACACCAGTCAGCCCTGCTGCTCCCTAGCTCGTTGTGCATCCTCGGCTCTGCCAGCTTCCCTATGAGGTCACCACTGCCTGAAGGACATGCAAAGTGGGGAGGTGACATCAAGTGCTGCTGTCTCGGCTTCATTTTTCACCCACTTCAGGCAGAAAGATGGACATCCTGAACGGGAAGATGCCGAACAACAGGAGACCCTCTTTTACAGTGGAAAATGGGGCAACGTAATCAGAACTTCATATGTGAACGGAGTTAAGATTCTCCTTCTCTGGAGACGTTCCAGACCCGCCTTGCAACTTGGTCTGGGTGATGCTGCTGTGGCAGGGGGACAGGACTGGATGAACTTTCCAGGCCCCTTCCCATCCCTAAGGATTCTACATCTGCTCAGCTGAAAGGGTTAAGAGCTTGGTTTGCCAGGGGTGGCACTGAAAAGCGGTGTGCGGCTGAAGAGTCGGGACACTCCCGGTAAAAGCTGGGTCTCTAATTTCTCATGAAGAGTTGTTTTCACTCATTTTCCTGTTCTTCAGCACTCAATGATTTTTCTGTCATCAATGGAGTTTTAATTGAGTGGGATTAGGGGTGGATTAAAGGATCTCATCAGAGCTCATACTCCCTGCATCCAGCATCCACTTCCTGTTGAGTCCTCTCAATAGAAGAGCTATTGACATTAGAAAAGTGAAAAATACTTAAGACAGCAACACAGGCAGGGGGAACTCGACTGCACTGTAACCACGGACTTCACAAACGTGAAAGCAAACATAAAACCTGGGAGATGGGTGAAGGGTGCCTTTTGCACCCTTTGCCCACCCCTGGGTTTCACCTGGCTGTATGCAAGAGGGTCTCAAACTGGAGCAGCTAGAAATACTTTGCCTCAACCCCTTCCTCAAGGGGTTGGGAGGGATTTCAATGCCCACGGTCTCATGCATTGTGTCCCACACAGAGCACAACCCTAGCTCTGCTCGTCATGTCCCACATTCATCACCAGGAGCTGCACATGCAAAGCCACAGCTTGATTTTAGCTGGAGCATCTAAGACTGACTATACTGCGCTGGGAACAGCGACCACACCTCATCACAAACAACTCTCTAGCTTGCAGACACCAGGGTGTCTCCTCCAGTAACAGCAGTTTTCTCTCTGATATGAGGGATGACCACATTCCTGTCTCTCAATCTGTGAGCGTTGGGTGTCAGGAGGATGGAGCCAGCCTCTGCTCAAGGTGCTAAGACAAGGGGCACTGGGTGCCAGCTGGAACAGAAGAGGTTCCATGCCAGTAGCAGCAGGACCTTCTTCCCAGGGAGGGTCCTGGAGCACTGGACCAGGCTGCCCAGGGGGGTTGTGGAGTCTCCTTCTCTGCAGACGTTCCAGCCCCGCCTGGCTGTGTTCCTGTGCCACTGGGTCTGGGGGCTCCTGCTGTGGCAGGGGGACTGCACTGGGTGATCCTTCAAGGTCCCTGACTACTGAATGCCTGTTACTCTTTACTCATCAGCACAACTGCAGTGAACTTGTGGGATTCATTGACATCTAGTAGCCTGCTAGCTCCCCTGTGTATCCATAGCTGCACTCAACCTTATAGGGGTACCAGGTGTCTGCACATTTGCAGAGAGGCTTCTGAGAGACCAACTGCATTTGCACTGTACCTCTGTGTGATGCCTGTGCAACAACCCAGCTCCAACCAGCTCCCTTACAACAGCACCAGGCTGACCTCACCACCCCCATGAAGATGCTTCTATCGGGGAGAGTGCAGACAAAGGTGAGCAGGCCTGCACGTAGGAGGCTCTTTTGCAGACAGATACTCAGGGTCTGTCAAATAATGCTGCAAAGACCCCAACTCGCTGCCAATAGGCGACAGGAAGAGTCACGGCAGAGAGTAAATAGGATCCCAGGTCCCCATCTACTTACGGTTGGCACGCCGCGGACTCGGTCAAGCGGAGCACAGCTGCAAGGATGCTGGAAATATCTGTTGAAGGACAGAAGCCAACGGAGATGCAATGAGGCACAGACAGAAATGAACTTAGAGTAGAGCCAGGAAAAGGAAATCTCAGATTTACAGCAGCTCTTCCCAATTTCCCTAAGCGTAAGGAACGCGGGTTCACTTGGAGCTACTGCAGCCAGCATTCCGAAACCAGAACTAACAGGGAATACAGCTGCTAAAAATACAACCTCATCGTTACTCAACGTTGGCTGAACACAACACCTCACAGGCACTTGACTACAACAAGTCTCTCCGTACCGTACGGGTGTTGGGGCTCTTTTTGAAGTCGCATCCTTTGAAGCGTGAAGCAGAGTATTTAAACCCAAATCGCATTGTGTAAATGATGTTAAACCGAGGAAATGATTATGAGAGTAACTCAAGAGCCAAGCTCAGACACCTATTACATGCTGCTGAACTTCAGGTATAATTGAGTCTGTCTCCTGTTGATGCTAAAAATAGGAACACTGTAAATGAAGCGGAAGAAAAGCGATGGCGCAGGATCTCATGAGTTACAGCCTTCAGAGCATCAGTCTGCTGGGCAGACGTAATCTAACACGGCCAATAGACTCACCTGAAGTGCTCCTTGTGAGACCATCACACAAGACACACAGAGAGCAGGCAAATGGGCACAGTAACTCGTGAGATGCTTTAGAGACCTCTAAAGCAAAGGGGAACAACCCAGAGAGACTGTCGGAGCCCGTATTACCACTCTTCCTATTTCCCCTTTCAAAAACAGAGCTGGGAGGCTGACCGGTGCTTCCTAGGATGCTGAGAAGGAGCTGTTATTGAGTTGAAGCAGCAGCAGCTGGTGAGAAGTAAGCTAAGCTGGAACACATGTGCAGGCACTGATCTCATCTCCTTCTTTAAGTGTTCTTCTTCAACACTTTCCATCTACTAGTTGTACTGAAGATTCGTAGTTCCCAACTCAGTCCTGGCTTCTCATTCGCTAGAGCAGACAAACACTGGGTTCACTTGTGTGAGATCACAGGAAAGACCTCCTTGATGAGTTCTTCCTCTTTCCATTTCTGTTCTTACTCGCGCTCGTTTGTTCCTATATTCTGAGAGCTAATCACCTTTGATTCACAGTAGAATGTGTTCCTGTCCTGGGGTAGCTGTTTCCAGAGTGCTGGCCATTTCTGGGTCTCGCAGTAGCACAGCTAAAATGATTCCAATGTGTTTGATAGTTGGGGGCCGGGTTCAGCACCTAAAATTCCACCAGTAGCAGAAAGACATTGCCTTCCTCTGTTTCACAGGATCATAGAACCATCAGGGATCAAAAGGGACCTGGAAAGACCACCCAGTCCAATCCCCCTGGCACAGCAGGGTCACCCAGACCAAGTCCAGACGGGTTTCAAACATCCCCAGAGAAGGAGACCCCACAAACAGCCCTGGGCAGCCCCTCCCAGTGCCCCGTCACCTGCCCTGGGAAGAAGTCATAGAATCCCAGAATCAGTCAGGGTTGGAAGGGACCACAGGAGCACCCAGTTCCAACCCCCCTGCCACGGGCAGGGACACCAACCCTATGATACAGAGAACTGAGAGACTCTGAAGTGTGACAGGACATCTACGGGTGAACCTGCCCACTGTGAGGGCAGAATCAGCTGGGTGGATGAGGGGACCCGTTCTCACAGACTCGGGTAGATGCAATGTTTTCATGAAACTCCATAGTTTATTCAAGCTGTTGAAATGCTGTGAGGGAGCGGGAAGCACAGTCAGAACGTTGAATAAATGAGATGCTGTGATTTAGACGTGTTGCAAAAAACATCATAAATCTGTGTATAAAGAGGCTTTGCGGATCGGGGCTTTGAAATAAGCTGGGCTTGTAATAACAAAGCTTTATAAAGCAGCCAGGCTGCAGCTGAAATAGTTCAAGGCTGAAGTTTTCCATAACAAGAGCAAAGAAGCATTCCCACATTTGAATCATATCGGATTCAACGCCCAAACGCGTCCGGTGGACCAGAGCTCTCTGTAGACGCAGGAAGCTGCGGGACTCAGAGTAGACCTAATTCTGAGACTATTGCTGGAGTTTAGTTTTCTCCAAGAAATGACAGGGTGGGTGCCAGCCCTGCGCTTGGCACCGAGCTGGAGTGCATGCTGCTCGTGCTAACCAAGTTTTCTGCATTCATTTCCTGAGAGACAACCTGGTCTCGGGATGCAGCTCCTTGTAAGGATGGTACTAGAAGAGCAGGTCACCCTGTTTACACTGGTATCATCATTTGCTTGGATAATGGGTACAACTTCATCTGGGGTAACACAAGACCCACCTGGCTGTGACTTGCTCTGGGTGATGCTGCTGTGGCAGGGGGATTGGACTGGAGGATCTTTCAAGGTCCCTTCCCTAATGGTTCTATGGTTCTATGATTCTATAACTTGGTCTCGGTGATGCTGCTGTGGCAGGGGGGTTGGACTGGATGATCTTTCCAGGTCCCTTCTCATCCCTAAGGATTCTATGACTCTATGAAACACAGGTGGGAAGGAGCAACGCCTGGTACAAAGTCATTGCCTGAACTCTGGAACGCTCACGGGGAATTCATTGGAACAGCTGCTAATCTGAAACAGAAAGAGTTGCTGTAGTTACTACTACAGTAGTTCCTAAATAGAACTCTCACTGCCTCAAGTTCACACCCTGGGCTCCTATCAGTTGAAAAGATAGAAGATCTTTATTTACGTTTGCCACGGTGAGAAAGGATCGGCTGCGCTTTAGCCAGGGGATGTGCGTACCACCTCAATGCTGCCCGTGCCTCAGCATCAGCCAGGAGCACTGGCTGGTGTCCCTTCTCTTTCTTGATTTAAGGATTGATGGTAATTTCTCCTGTCAAGGGATGATTGATGGGGGTTGGCTTTCGCTAGAAACCTTTGGAAGCGTTGTGAGTAACGGTAAGAGTCGCAGCACGCAGTACATCACAATATTTCTCCAGGCTGGCTGCATGAGTAAATAAACACCAGGGGAACGCGGAGGGCATCGAGGGTGTTTTGTGAGCAAGTTTCCAACTGCATGCTGCAGATTTATACGCTTCGTAGCTTACGCCCTGATGCATGCTGCATTCTATTAAAAGACACTCTGGGTGGGGAATAGATAGTGATCGACTGCGTCTGTGTCTTCGCCCACAGCCGTTTGGGATGGAGATCAATTCGCTGAGCAACGTAGCCGAGCATGGATTATGTAGCCTGTCCTTCAAGTGTCAGTTTCCTAGGGAAATACTAATAGCAAGTGCTCAGTCTCAGGCCAAGTGTCAAGGCTGTAACGTCCAGCTCGCTGAGTGGGGAACGTGGGATTACAGAAATACCTGCCATTGCCAGGCAAATGCTAAAGCCGCCGATCCGCAGCAGTCAAGATGCGAACAGCGCGGAAAATCCCTCCAAGACATCGTTCCTAAAGATGAGTGAAGTTAAACAAGATGAGGAATAGGTGAAGCAGCAATGTCTTTTCCTAAGAGAAAAAGGAAAGAGAGATGTCTGCTGTCACCCATAATGTAGCTCACCAACAGGTCATGCTTTGGAGCTCGCCTCTTCATTTCACAGCCACTCAGCATCTTCCAAGATCGTTTGGATGAGGTGTCGAGGGCTATGGTTTAGGGGTTGACTTGTACGGTAGGGTGGATGGTTGGACTTGATGATCCCAGGGGGTCTTTTCCAAGCAGAGTGATTCTGTGAAAGAAGACCCCTGTGCTGCTGGTGATTTAGGAGCCCTTTGTCCTAGCTGTGCACAGAGCTGCATTACGTAGCTTGTCGAAGCTACCTAAAAGAGTGACACGATAAGCACTCCCGTTACTGTCCTGGCAATCACACTGTGTTCTCTACTCTTACATTTCTTAGCAAAAAAGGAAGGGATTGAGAGTTTTGTTCTTGGAGCCTAGGCTGGAACTTATTTTCGTGCTGCGCTCCATTTGCATGCCGTCTCACATCCGACAGTCCACTATGAGCAATTGAGAACCTTCTTGTGCATAAATTACAGCAAGCCTTCTGGCAATTATTGCTATCTTTACTGATCCATGCAAACCCATTTCTCCTCTCATTCCAGAGAGCGCAAAGCCTCTTCTTTTAAGGGAGTTGTTGACCCTATTACAGTCTTCAGCAATAGAGCTGTGCCAGGAGAAGTTAACCAGGCCCCTGAGAGTCCTGGCTAATTAGAAGTTTTGCTAGGTGGCAGAAGGGACTGGATTGTGGGTAAGAGAGTGCCCGTAGATTTTTACCCAGAAAGGGCAATTCTACTTTCTCTTAATTAGGGAATAGGCTATCGAAGTTAACGTTACCCGCTCTACTGCAGGGTGGGAAGGCCAAGTCCCAGAGCTGTTTTGTACTGGACATTCTGTTAAGACACCTGCAAGGTCAGGCTGTTAAAGTAGCAACCAGTCATTTCATATGTGAAGAGGACCAACGAGTGGCACCTGTCCAGCTGCGGGTTGGGAGGATGAGGATGTCCAGTGAGTGAACCGTGAGCACAAAGGCAGTGTGGCAGAAGACAGCATCTGAAGACGGCATCCGCTCCCTAATGATTCTGCGAGTCGATGCTCTGCCGTTCCCACCAAGTCGAGGGTTTTGTGAAGAGGCCTTGCTGCTTTGAGTGTTTCTGTTGGTTTAGGAATGAAAAAGAGAGCTCAGGTCTCGTTTGACTTGTGCTGTGTGTGTCTACAAAAAGGGAGGAATAATGTTTTTCTAATGATGTCTTCAGAGGAACAAAATGAATAAAGGAGCAGGTAGCCCCGCTTTTATGAGACAGCTAGCAGGTTGTATCTTGATTTGTTGAAGGACTGTTCCCTCCAGAACGCTGTCATGGCTGTAAGCCATGGACCGGGCTGTAATTCAGTCAATTAAAAACATATAAATAATGTTTAAGTGCTACTTAAGACTGTGCTCGCTGCCTTCTCTGCACCTTCTAATGGAGCAGGGACTGTAGACACTCAATACCCCTATAGCCAGTACTCAGCCCGTGATAAAGGCACAAGACAGAATAATCTTCAGATACCACCAAGCCTGCTGTGCAGATTGCCGGCTGCTGTTTGGGAAGCGCGTCTCAAAACTGTCTGCTTCCCTTTCTGTGGCGGTCGATAGCTTATCTGTACAGCTTCTGCAAACACATCTTCCAGCGTCTTCTGGGTTTACAGGGCTGCCTGACAGCGGTTACCTGAGCTCACGTGTAAAGCCTGGACTCTGTAACGGATTCCCAGATACTCAGGGCAGATCATCATCCCTCTGCGGCTAGGGCTCGTCAAGGATGGCTAGGGGGGTCTTAAAGTCCAACCCCCACACTTAACCCCCCCACTTTGTTGTTATTTGCCCAACTCTGTCTGTGAAGAGCTCTGTATTTGAAGAAGCCCTTTCTGTTACCCTTGACCTCTCCTGCAAGGTTGAATTCCAAGGAGGCCTTGGATTTCCTAGTTGCATCCCTACATTCTCTCCCCAGAGCCTTATAATCACCCCAGGTGGCCATCCCCTCCTACCATGACCTAGAGACTGTCTTCTTCCTCGTCAATTTACTCAGTAGCTCCTCATTTAACCACACAGGTCTTCTGGCTCCCTTCCTTGACTTCTTTCCTGTCGGGACGCACTTGTGTTGTGAGAAGGATCCTATTAGTACTTAGACAGATGTATCTGCAACATCTGGCAGTAGATTTCATAGCCCAGTCAGAGGTCTGGCCTTGACGACTCTCTTGAATCATCTCCTGGCTAAGGAACGTGTGCCTTTCCCTCTTATCTCGCATACTCCTACCGCGATCCCGGCTGGGGAAACCGTTCGGCTAGAGACAGCGTTTCGCAGGGAGCTGATGAGAGAAGGCAAAGCTCAAGCTGCCCTATTCATCAATACTCACAGGTCTGCAGGTTTCCACAGGCTGTGGCAGAGCAGCATCGCTAACGGTCCTGACGTTCTCCTGCGCCTTCGTTCCTGCTCTTGGGCCACTGTCCCCCTAGTTTTTATTACTGGAAGGAAGTCAGTGCCTCTTGCTGGGAGGACACTCTTTTTCCTCTTTAATGAGTTGCAGAGTAAAGCAGAACATCGCTGTGTGGGCAGCCTTAAGCTTGGACATCAGGGCAGAGCAGCAATCAATCCTCGCAGTCATCCGGCTCTCTGGAGCATTAACTTTATCATATTTCTAAATGTTCTGCTTTACTAATAGAGCATCCGTTGCTATTAGCTGTAGGTAGAATATTAGACCTTAGCTAAAATCTATCAAGGAGTAACATTTAGGTTCTGACACAGGAGAGTCCTGAAGGAACTTAATTACCATGACTCATTTCTTCCTAATTTCTACTGCTTTGCTAATTCTGCCTGCTAAGTTATTTTTTACAATCAAGCAAATATCTCTCCAGAACCCCTCCTAATCCAGCTAGAGCATTGGATTCCTCTGAGAAGCATCCACACCATAAGAAGATATCCCAGAAAACATCACCGTGTTCTACTGCCATGGGTTTACCCCAAGATGTAATTAACCAGTTCATTTAGTGATTGCTCTAAACAACAACATCCACACAGCAGCCTTCCAAACCCACTCATGGACTGCAGGGAACAACCCAGACACATTGGATTGACCCCTCAGCAAAACGAATCACAAACTCATACAGACATTAATCGCGTGTTCTTACACAGCTGAGCCAGAGAGGCACCTTGGACTCCTCAAAGGGAGGAGAAGTCCAGCAGTTCTTACTCCTTGTGGAAGTGTGAAATCCATTTAGGCCACCCCCACATCCGCAGGAATTTTTAAGTCATAGAATCCTTAGGGATGGGAAGGGACCCCGAAAGATCACCCAGTCCAGTCCCCCTGCCACAGCAGCATCACCCAGACCAAGTGGCACAGGAGCACAGCCAGGTGGGGCTGGAACGTCTGCAGAGAAGGAGACTCCACAGCCCCCCTGGGCAGCCTGGTCCAGTGCTCCGGGACCCTCCCTGGGAAGAAGGTCCTGCTGAGATGGAGAGGGAACCTCCTCTGTTCCAGCTGGCACCCAGTGCCCCTTGTCCTGTCCCCAGATGCCCTTGAGCAGAGCCTGGCTCCATCCTCCTGACACCCACCCCTCACAGGTTGGGGTTTCCCTTTTGTAGAGTACAGTGTCCTTTAAGGGAACAGCCTTAAGGTTGCCCAGCTGCGGGAAGGATGCTGTGCCTGTTGGCTAAAGGAAGCAAGCTGGAGCAACTTGTAGTCCCCAAACACAGTTGAGTTGTCTGGAGGAAAAGATCTTGATCTGATGGCATCTGAATCCTGTAGGTGTTTGAGAGCAGTCACAGTACTCATGACATTGGGAGATCCTTCCTTGTTTTCCATGGGTCCTTAGCAGAAGCCTTCCCCACAAGTGGCGCATAGTGAGAGTTCAATAAGGAGTAGCAGGCTGCATCCTCCCCTGGCATCACTCAGGCATCCTGCATCCTTTTACCCCAGCCAGCACATGTTAAATACGCAGTGTCATCAGAAGCTGGCGGGTGTATAATTCAGGAGACAAAGCCAGGAGTCCATTTAGACAGAAAGGACCCCGTTTTAACTGGTTAAGGGCTGCCGGCTACGGTTCTACGCTGGTCATAATGCACCCATGGACTGTCCGTGTCAAGGAGCTTCCCTGTGTGCAGGGCGCCAGCACTCACAAAAAAGCTCTTCAAGCCTAATGGCTACAGAATGGAAAAGTTTTTAATGATCTGATGGACCAGTGACTGAAGAAATGACATCATTTGCCGCGTGGGTTCGGTGGAGGCAGAGCAGCCCGTACCCTGTAGTAAATCAAATCAAGAAATATTTAACTACTGTTTAGTTCATAGATCAGTGATCTGGGAAACTGAAATGGAGCTTTTGGAGCCATTATGATCTGATGGGGAAAAGCGAGCTAGGTTCTGTTCATCTATTAGAGAGCAAGAACCTCACTGAAGCTGCAATGGTCTGCTGTGCCAACGCCTGTGTGGAGCATTCTTAATTAACTGTTCATCTGCTCGTTGCTCAGGATCAGGGCAGAAGGATCTGTTAAGATCTACTGTGTCAAAGAGGGTGTCACTGCAGGAGTCTGTAAAGCCTGAAGATGCATTACCCAGTCACGGTACCACATTACAGACTGACAGACAAATTGCATCCCGAAGAAATAAAGCCGGCTCTGAGTAATGCTTGTGCAGGCAAACACCTTAAATCTTTCCTAAACTGCTGCTTTCCCCCTCTTCGTAATTAATCAGAAGAGCATAACCTCACTTCTTCCCCCCAGGTGTCCCAAGACAGTCGTGTCCATCAGTTTCCGTAGCATCACTCCAGAGACTGCAGTCACGCTGTCCTGAGACCACCCCTTACTGTTGGATTCTCCTCACAACCCAACGGGTTCTACAGTCAGATTATCCCGGGAGGTGATGGTGTTTACACACATCCTGGGAACTTGGTCTGTTCAGCCTTAGGAAGAGAGAGAGAGCAAAGGGAAGATCTTATTGCTGTCTTCAGCCAGCTCTGTGGGAGATGAGACCAATTCGTATGTCCTACCTCACCATCTTACGTGAAGAGGAAGGCTGTGTCACATCAAAACATCACTTAGGGTTCTCCATGCGAGAATCCATAAAGGACCTGAACAGGGCAACACGAGCCTGGCTCCATCCTGCTGACACCCACCCCTCACAGATTTAGAGACAGGAATGAGGTCCCCCCTCAAACTCCTCTTTTCCCAGCTCAAGAGCCCCAGCTCCCTCAGCCTCTCCTCATCAGGGAGCTGCTCTCCTCCCTTCATCATCTTCGTTGCTCTGTGCTGGACACCCTCCAGCAGCTCTGTGTCCTTCTGGAACTGAGGGGCCCAGAACTGGACACAGGACTCCAGATGGGGTCTCACCAGTGCAGAGCAGAGGGGGAGCAGAACCTCTCTGGCTCTGCTAGCCACCCCCCTTCCAATGACCACTGCGTGTGAACTGGATCTGAACTGTCAATCACCTTTTGATGATCTCAGTAGGATTCGGATTGAGCCATCCTTAACGGAGCAGTAACCAGGAGCTGCTTAATGCTCCTCGTGCAATCATTCTGAGGGAGGAATAAAACAGCAACAAGAGGATATGAATGCGTTAAGGAGAGCAAGCTATCTGACTGCAGAACACAGCCTCTCTGGAGTTCCCAGCTGTCACTGACAGAGCTGCAAACTGGAAGCCACCTCGGCTTGTGCTGACTCACGCAGAGGAATGCCTGCTGCGATAAGGAAGTGTCATTCCCTATTTACAACCCCTCTGCCTTCGTTTGGGCAGGGTGTCTAGGTAAACAGCTCTGTATCGCACGTGAGGCACTGGAGATGATACCTTATCTTCTGCCTTTGAACAGAGGCAACCAGGTTTTTCTCGTCTCACGCTGTCGAGCGACCCCGCTCTCCGTTCTAGGGAGAGGGAAGGGCTGCTGTTTCTGCTCCCCCAGAAGGGCTGGTATCAGCTGCCTCTTTCAGACCCGACTCTATAATCCTTCTTAAATTGAGTATATTCTACGTTTTACTGGCACCCGCTTGATCTGCTCTCTGATACCAGGGAGGCCACCGGCTAAGAGTAACTGAGAATAATTATTCCAGGAGGCAGCCTGAAATCCATAAACACAAATCAGCTGGAAATCCCCTCTGCAGAGAGCAGCCGGCCAGAGCTTTGCAGCTTCTTCCTCACCCTCTGGAGATCTCAGTGGAGCTTGCAGCGTGGTTAGGACCCACCGCGATCTCTGCCTCTCCTGAGACCTCTGAGCACCTGCTCCTTCACGTCTCAACAGAGCCAGTGAAACCAAGAGGTTTCCCAGGAGCAGAGCTGATGAGTGCTTGTGCAGGGGCTGTGCCTAAAGCTGCCTGTGCTTGCGGTCCGCTGAGGGGCTTGGCTCCATACACCTGGGAGTGCTGGTGGCTGTTGTGGTAAGGCTTCTCCTACCACAAGCTCACCATTGCTTAGGACCCCTGGCTCTTGGCGGAGCTGCAGAGCCGCATGCCTCGCCGTTGCGTAACGTCTCGGAAACGCACGCTTCATCGAAGTGGCATTGATTTCCAACTCAAGTGAAAATGCCCTCATTTACTGCTTCCATAAGGGAATCACAAAGAGGCAGGAGAGGGTTTGGGCAGAGTCCTTATTAATTGTACATCAGGAAAGCGGGATTTATATATTTTTAATGCAAACATTCTTCTGCGGCTCCTCACTCAAAACACTGTCCTCAAATCCTGTCTGACTTGGTGCATGGAAAGGCTCCGTTTTGGTAGAGACTTTTGAATTCCTTCTCTTTGTTCGACCAACCCCTGCACTTCCTGCGCGGGGACTGCTGAGTGCTCTGTCAGCAAGACCAGTGCTCCTCCGCCTTTGATTCCATTTGCTCTTCCATCCCTTTGATGAAGGGAATAGACGTCTAGCTTTTTCCTCTCCTTTCAGAACTGTTTCTCCTGCCTCTCACTGCCTCACTGGTGAGACCGTTTCATGTCAAACGTTTGCTGTCTTTTAGGCTCTCCTCCTCTTCACCGAGCTCCGAGCTGAATAAACCCGTCACAGCCTTGAGACAGGGAAAACAGCGTTGCCTCTCCTGTTGTTGGCTCTGATGGCGGGTGTCAGCCTTCCCTCTGACTGTGGTGCTCCCTGGCTTCCCCTGGCTCATTCCTCAGGTCCTGGTGATGGCAGTGCTCTCTGAGGTGGCCAGACCTGCCCCCGTTCTGTTGAGTGATGGTAAGAAGGTCGAGTTCTACTCTGCACTGGTGAGATCGAGTCTGGAGTGCTGCGTCCAGCGCTGGACCCCTCCATTCCAGAAGGACACAGAGCAAGTAACCCTCTCCTGGTGTCTGTCATGAGGACTGAGCTGCTAGCTGGAAGGCACGAGGAGACAGAAAGTGCTGCGTGCAGCTACCTGCTAGGCAAGAGAAGGCAGCAGCAGTAGAGGTGAGGGCTGCGATGACGCTGTGTCTACCTGAGGAGCCCAGGGAGCAGAAACCCTCACGGGTGCTTGGGCAGCGAGTTGACAGAGGGTCTCGGGGGAGTGCAACCACTGCTGCGAGAGGTTCCTCCTCCGTTGCAGCAAAGAGAAGTGATGTGGAGGAGGATGATTTTCAAGGTAGAACAATTATCAACAGGTGAGAAGCCCCGGTCCAGCACAGAGAGCAAAGCGCCGCTGACCTTCCAGCGAGGCTGCTGCCTCCGCCAAGGCATCTGGCCCGAGCCAGTCCCAGGCGAACGACAGAAGGCATAATTGCATCCCTGATTCCTGTTACCACAAGTTCAAAAGGAGTGAATAAAGCTGGCTATAAACACCAACATATTCCTGCTAATTAAGTAAAAACTGAAACAAAAAACAAAACAATTATCAAGCAAATGAAGGAAGCTAAAATAAGCCAAACTCTATAAAACCTGCTGAAAAAAGCAGCTCAAACCATGACTAAAGCAGACCTCAAAGCGCAGCAGCCATCTGTGCCAGCTAGGATGGAGTAATAATGCAGCTCCTAATAGCAACATGAATAATAAAAGTAAAACTCTCCTGAGCTGCTGCGGGTTTTGTTCAGCAGCAGTGAGAGCTTCTCCTCTGTGGTCTCTGCTCTTTATGTACAGATCATTATATCTGTGCTTAACGCTCGCGAGCAGGATCCGCCTCTTCGGATGGGACGTGAGGATGGGTTTGCATTGGGCGCTGGGAGCACAAGGCTGTGCTCCAAGGATTCCTAGGGAGAATTATTTCCCTGCAGCCGTGGAGCCCCAGCTCCCCCAGCTGCACCTTCTCTGGCGTGGGTTCTGATCACAGCTGCCTCTGAGAGGATGCTAAGCAAGTGGACAGAGCGGGTGTGCAGGCTCCTTCAGTCCATCAAAGGAAGGAGTCCTCCCTCCCTTGCTCTGCGTCCCCAAGTGCTCTGGAGAGCCTCCTGCTCTTTTTGGATCAACTGGAAACCTCCAGGAGGCCAGCGATTGCAGTGGAAGAGGCAGGACTGCTATTGCTTGGCAGGGGAGAGTCAGTGACTTCTGGCCTTATTGAGAGTAGCTGGAGCACGAGAGGCAGAGTGGAAATGCTGTCTCAGCTGGAGCCTTGGGAGAAGTTTGGGTTTTCAGAAGGATGATAAGAAATGGGTGAGGGTCTAGAAAGGTTGCTTCAGCGTGAGGGAAATACTGCCCGGTTAGAGAGGATGGCAGCGCTCATTCTAGTCACCCGAGCAAAGAGGTGCCCAGAGGACAGATGGATTAGCAGTGCCAGGGGGAGACACGTGATACAGGGGGACCTTCTAAAAATAGAGGGAAAGGCAGAGGAAAGGTCTCAGGACATTCCAGATGGCAGCAATCGAGACATAGCCGTGTTCTCCGCTGCCAGCCCCACTGGTGTTGAGGAAAGGGACCAGAGGAGAAGCCATAGAAGGGCTTTGACAATGGTATCACAGGATCATAGCATCCTCAGGGATGGGAAGGGACCTTGGAAGATCATCCAGTCCAATCTCCCTGCCACAGCAGGATCGCCCAGACCAAGTCCAGGAGGGTTTCAAATGGCTCCAGAGAAGGAGACCCCACAAACCCCCTGGGCAGCCCCCTCCAGTGCCCCCCGTGACTTTGCATGAGACCTCTATACCTGGCTGTAGGCTTTGTGCAGGAGTCAGGAGAGGCATGAGGCTCCATGCAGCATAGAGTCCTGCCTGCCTGCCTGTGTCAGCACAGGTTCAGGCACTTGTTCTGTAACCCCAGAAGGATTTTGCTGGTGGGTGTCCCCCAGGCACCGGTCTGCAGTCTATCGCTCGGACAGGCTGTTCACCTTGTGGCAACCACATCCAGGCAGCCCAGCAGCAAATGATGCTAAAGGCACTCACTCTGTGGCGAGGGTTTGTAATCTGTACCCACGGCTGGGGAAGAGCAGTGAATCAAGAAATCTTCATCCTGACAGTGCTGATACCCAGTCTGTTTTGGTTAACCAAAGGGAACCCAGACATTTTCCACATTAGAGACATTTTCATTATTTTTCTCTCAGCCATGAAAATCGATTTTGATGTGATTACACTCGGAGGCTGCTTGATGTGCCTCTGACAGCACCAGCCCGATAGGAGCGGTGGGTGCTGCTGAATCGCGGGTACCGTGGTTAGCTGAACTCTGTCACGAGCGGGAGATGCCGAGATTAAAGCACACCCCATTAACGTCTCGAGCAGGAGCGTGAGCCTGGGGAAGCACGGGGACGACAAAACTGTGATGGCGAAGATTGCAGAAGATTCACAGAGTTTTCATCATCTTCTGTTTACTGTCACCACAGGCGTTCATTGGACTGGAATGAGGGACAACAAGGGCCAGGGTGGAGTCCAGTATCTGGGCAAGAACAACCCCAGGGACCAGGACAGAGTGGGCACTGACCTGTTGGAGAGCAGGGGAGGAGAAGGGGCAGCCTGTGCCAGTGCTCCAGGACCCTCCCTGGGAAGAAGGTCCTGCTGAGATTGAGAGGGAACCTCCTCTGTTCCAGCTGGCACCCAGTGCCCCTTGTCCTGTCCCCAGATGCCCTTGAGCAGAGCCTGGCTCCATCCTCCTGACACCCACCCCTCACAGACTGAGAGACAGGAATGAGGTCCCCCCTCAGCCTCCTCTTCTCCCAGCTCCAGAGCCCCAGCTCCCTCAGCCTTTCCTCACCAGGGAGCTGCTCTCCTCCCTTCATCCTCTTCATTGCTCTACGCTGGACACCCTCCAGCAGCTCTGTGCTCCCAGTTCCCACTGACAGCAAAGTCCAGCACAGGAGGGGTTTGTACTGGAGGCTTTAATCTCTCTGAAGCTCAGGTTTTGCACACAGACACCAGCTCTTTGTCGCCCGCTGCTGCAGTGCAGAAGGACCTCTTCTTTCTGCAGAAGCACCAGTAGTAGCGGGTATGGGAGTGAGGGACGCGTGTGCAAACACTTCTCCCTGCCAGTAGCCTTCATCCTCCCTTTCCTCTCCTCCCTGCACTTGCTCAGCTGTGTTTGGCCGCTTACCCTTTATCACCGTCCTGCTCCAGCCCACAGCTGGGATTTCTCAGTCGTGACAAGTGCCTTTGAGACTGGGGTCACACTAGCAGGCACTTTCTTTGCCTTCAGAGGGCAGCGACCAGACCTCCCCGCAGCTCAAGCCAGAGGAACTAGATTCTCCTTGTTCTGTGGAGTCACAGCCGCACGTACTGCAGCCACTGTAACTGGTGAAACTGGGTGGGCTCAGGATTTCCACACGGGGACTGCATGGTGAGCTGAGGACCATCAAACTTCATTGCAGCTGTGGAGGAGTCAAGTCCATTCTAAGCCTGTTATCTCCATGGCTTCATGATGATGACTAGACATTCATAAACACCGTCAGCCGGCGACGCCACCCACCTGCTCCAGGCTCCCCTTGCAGAGAGGATGAACTGTTTGTGGGAGGTATTTGTCACTCTTCACCGACTGCAGAGGCCACACAGACAGCTAGTTAGGGCCAAACGACAAGAGGAAACCGGCCCTGGAAGAGCTAAAATGAGGAGATGAATGCCACGTCTGGACTCTTAAAACAAGCCCAGCTCTGAACGTCTTGATTGCTTCTGAAAATGAAATTTTATTACTTCAGAAATTGTTATTCTGCCCCTGCTCTTGGAGTGTGAATGATGGAGAAGGCTCAGACCATGGTCCTAGCTTAATAAAAGGTGGCTAACAAGCAAGCAGTGTTTATATGATACCCCATTAGTCTAAATTAAACCAGAAGTCAGGTCCTTCTGGGACACTTACGCGGGGTAGTCTTTCCTTAATGCATTCCCATTCCTGCCTTTACTGTTCGACTGAAGAATGGGGAGGTATAAAGAGAGAATGGCTTCCATGGGGCTTCCCTTTAAAACCGGACATGCAAACCCTGTACCAACAGCTTCCACCTTCTCAACTCCTTACGCAGTCTTTTCTCTCCTCCCTGCCGACTGACTCTCTGAAAACGCTGGAGAGGTCACTGCTTCCCCTCCCAAATGCTGTTTTCTCACCTCACTGCTCACTGCCTTCGCCCCCGAGCCGACCGCAGAGCAAGCGCATCATGAAGAAGCCCAAGCTGTTGACCTGGGCAGGCAAAGTCCCTGACACTCCTGCCTTACCCCACATCTCCGTTTCTACTTTCCACCAGCTTTTCCTCCCTATCGTTCTCTTAACATTTCCACTTTAATGCTCCCCCTGTCTCCTTTTCCTCTCTGATTGCCTCTGTCCTGTTTTATTCATTTGCTCCTTTGGTTGTTTCTTCCAATCCTCCTTTCAGATAGGCTCCTCAGAATGGTCCCCCCTCTCCTTTCCCACATGGTTACGAATTCCCGTAGCAGTGATCCAGTATCCCTGACGCAGCAGGATCCAGTGCGGTGAAAAGCCAACATAGGAGCAACTAGCCTTCTCTTTGCCTCACTTAGTGAGCCCGTGACGCGTCCTTCAATGTCACAGGGTGAGAGAGAGTGACTGTTCTTGATTGAGATTAGCCCACTGACTGCTCTCATCCTTGCCATGGACTGATGTGGGCAAGGAAAGGTGGAAGTTTACACTGAGCTAGATGTTAGAAGTTAGATGTTAGATGTTAGATGTCAGATGTTAGATGTTAGATGTTAGATGTCAGATGTTAGGGTTACTTGGTTGGTTTTGGGTTGGACTGGATGATTTTTGAGGTCTTCTCCAGCCTCACCATTACTGTGAGACTGTGAGAGCGTGTAAAGGCCAGGCAGGCAGGGGCTCAGCCTCTATCTCAGCCTCCACCCAGCTTCCCCGGAGTCTCAGTGGAGAACGTGATCCAAACGGGAATAGAGAGGAGAAAACCCAAGCTAGGAAAGCGAAGACCTCATGTGTGTGTGTTAGCCAGGGGTAGGTGATATCGACGCTACAGCACACTGCATGTGTTCACGGTGCTATGTGCGAATCCAGTTCCAGACTGGAGTTGCCTTCGGTTTGTTACCAGGGGTCAGATCCCAGAGTCCTGACTCAGAGTCAGCCAGGGGTTCGTGTGAGTGCAGGTGGAGTGCGGTCTCAGAAGGCGTTTATCGTTTGGCACTGACTGGAATTCTGACCTTGCAGATACGCAGCCCTGAAATAGCATCTGAGAGACGCGGTCAGGGTGCAACGGCAAGCACAGGGCACACCTAACAGAACTCACTGGAAACTCACAGTCCCGCCGAGCCCTGCCTTCTGACGGGCTGCCCTTCATCCTAAAAGAAAGAAGATCTCTTTTAGGGGTTGGGCGAAAGCCACTCCAGATGCCACTAGACCCTGCTCTGCCTTTGCATTGCAGAGCAGCCAGGAGCTCCGCTGCTGGCTCCTGTAAACAGAGCTCCGCTTGAGAGTCACTTAAAGTAGTGGAAGATGAAGGGGTCACTGAAGTATTTCTAAGAGCAAACACAGCCTTGCTCGTGCTGCGGTGCATTGGTCCTTGCAGGACTGTGACCCAGCTGGAGCAGCAGGACAGTGCAGTGCAGATTTGACCTTACCTGGAGACATCTTCGCAATCACAAAAGATCTTTGGCTAGAAGAAGCCTTCATTAGGTCCAGCCTTCAGCCTGGCACTACCAGGCCAACCATCTTCCTCAGCACCGTGTGTATCTGCCTTTTAAACACCTCCAGGGATGACAACTCCACCACTGCCCCGGGCACCGCATCTCAAGCTTTGATGAAGACATTTCTCCTAGAGCACAGCCTGAAGCTCCCTGCTGAGCGACTTGCAACCATTTCTTCTGGTCCTATCTCTTCGCTCTCTTCATCCTCCTCATTGCCCTTCCCCGGGCCCAGTTCAGTGACTCAACGTGCTGTTGCAGTGAGGGGGCCAGAGCGGTGTGTTCTGGTGTGATGCAGCTGCCTGTGTAACTCAGCGAGTAGACATTTCACAGTCCTTTGCATCATTGTGCAGAGGCAGTAGCTTTTTTCCAGCTGGCCTCTGCATTTCACGCGTGACCATGAGGAAGGAGTGTTGCAGCGGGACAGGACACTTTGATAGAGCTCAAAACAGACTTCTCTATTGATGTGGAGTCTCCTAGGACGCACTGCACAGTCTCTGTTATGCTCTGTGCATAGAAGACCCGCAGACTAGAGGTGTTTCTCTAGTGCTGAAGTACCGCAGCTCTGTCAGACACCAAGTCCTTGAGCAGGAGCTGCTCCTTTATGCTTCAGGACAAGACAGCCCAAATGCAATCACAGCAAATTCAGTCTCACTCTGCTTCAAGCATCAAAAACAATGGTGACAGTGTGACCTCATCAGCTTCCTCGTCTGTACACGCTGCCCTCTCCTCGTATGACCGGGGCACCTGACCGATAAAACCGACCCGAGACAGAAACATCTGGCAGCTGTTGGGGCGATGTCGTGGGGGTTTTCTGTTGTGTTGCCTGGACACCCCCTGGGCAGCCTGTCCCATAGGTTCCTCTTCCCCCTCTCTGTGCTCACGCAGGGTGCGTGCAATGGCTGTTGTTTTTTCATTACCCAACAGCTGCATTTGCCTTCCTCGGGTTGCAAAGCTGTTTACTTTCGAAATTACTTCATTAATTGAAAAACTTGTAAATATTGGTAGTGCCTCCTCCTACTGTAATTGCTACCACGTTCCTCTCCACGTTCCCTGCACGGCTTTTGCATATCAAGCCTGTTCAACTACTTCAGTGAGAGGGAATAAGTCATGATACAGAGGGAACAGGGCGACAAAGCAGTATTAGTTAGCCTCATCTAATCGTTGGATCTCAAATGTTGATGGAAATATTAATGAACTGAGCCCCTGACGACGTTTCCAGGCAGGACTGCTTCACTCACGTGGGGACGCTCAGATCCAGGGACGCTGTGCCGTGACTCTGATTTAAACAGACTTCATCTGACAAATCCAATCCGCATCCTATCGCTGCGGCAGAACTAAACTAACACACAGGGCACTCGTTCCTAACCATGCTCTTTAATATGTTAATCTGCAGAGTGCAGTTTCCACCCTGCCCAGATCCAAAACTCTTTCATTTCTTCCCGTAACTTTTTCTGTGAGGAATTTGAGAGATGGTCCTGATAAACACAGCCCCTTCTGCATTGAGCGGAAGGAGCACACATGAAATCCTGACTGCGGCGCAGACCCCATTCTGCTCGGAGCTCCGCTTGGAGGGCTTGCTGGATCAGTTTAGAGAATATGTGAGGCTGATAAGAAGGGGGAAAAAAAAGAGGAGAGAAAGAGAGAGAGAGATTGAAAGGGATTTTGCGGAGACAGAAATATATTAAACAAGCCTAAGCTTTCTATTTTCAGTAGTCGAAGGCAAGTTCAGCTCTGACTTCAGAAAAAGGATTCAAAAGAAAACACGCAGCCAGGATTAGTGCCTGCTAGCGCGCTTCGCTGTTAAATTCCCTTAATGTGCTGTTTAAAAAGTCAGCTCGCAAGGAACTTTCTGGAAGACAAGGAAATGCTTTGTTTCCTCCTCTCTCCCTCTGCTTCGCCTTTCGTATGGATGGGCACCAGCACTGCCCCAGAGCCCAGCAGATTCCACGGGGGCTGCCTGCCACACGCTGCTAGTCACAAACCCGGTGGCCAGAGCAGCGCGCCTGCCTTCCCCTAGAGGGGCCTAAGCTGGTAGTGGCCCGTCAGCCCCAAACTTCTTGGTGAAGCAGAAACAGAAACAAAACAAACAGTCTTTATAAATAAATTAGAATCCTAACTAAAAAGCTAATTATAAGGGTATTTGTTTTGTTTGAGGTGAGGCACATCTATTATCATAAAGATAATTAACTCAGTCTGACAGATCTAATCAAAGGACAAGTTTAGCGGTGGCTTAGCCAGAAGCCCAAGGCAAGCAATTTTTATAATTACTAGTTATTGTAACTGGGCTCAGGGAAAATGGCCTGTGATATTTAAACAGTAGCGTTCATTTGCATTTAGACCCATTTCCCCCTCTTTCCCAGCAAGATCTATTTAGCTGGAATGAGAAAAAGAAGAAGAAGAAGAAGAAGAAGAATCCCTCTGTCCTCACGGAGAAACTTGGGCTCCTTATGTGCGGGTAATGAATGTCCTCGCAAGGTAAGTGCTCTGCTAATCACCAAACAATTAGGCAGCTTGAGGCAGTTCCAACGGGCAGGAAGCAGTGCCTTTGCAGGCAGCGCTGTCTGCAGACCCCCTCTGTCTGAGCTCGCTCTGCGCGCAGAGCCCCTCCGCGCCCCTGCGCGGGCAGTGCCCCCTCCAGTGCTCCTGAGCAGGTGAAGAAAGGGCTGGAGCAGGGGAGGGAAAGCTCTCGGTGCTCTAAGAAGTGGCTCCCATTCACGAAGAGAGAGGGAACAAAACTGCATTCAGCAATATATGCATCACAAGTAAATCGCTCCTGCTGCCAGGCTGTAGTAGCCCTTTGACTAGCGCTTGCCTCAAGTAGCCCTTTGGCTTGCGCTTGCTTTTGCAGAGCATTCTCTGCCGGAAGAACAAATCAGCGTTTTGAAAGGACAAAGCTGTTTCTTAACTGCTTCTGTAATGAAGGGTTTGGAGATAAGTGGAGTGAGAACACACCGCGGTGATGCCGTATCACAAAGCCCTTCAGGTGCTCGCCCTTCGGGTATGAATCTGGCTGCACTGCTGGCTGATAACCCGAGCCCAGTGCATGGTGCCAGGGCAGGGCTGCTCCTAGGCAGCGCTTCAAGGCTGCACCCCCAGTGTTTGAAGGGCTCTGGGGCTGATACAGGGATGCTGTAAACCTCCCCTATTCCTTGGAAAACAGCCAGAGCCCCACAGCACTGCAAGAGTTTCCCATGGAAAAGGGAACAAAGGGAACGTGAAGCCTTTGTTGACAGGATGGTGGAGAAGACGAATCTGAGACACTCTTGAGTCAAAGGGACTAGGCTGATGTCTGCTGGAGCCCAGAAAGAAGTAGCCCTAGTTTGCTGCCTCACTCGCTGCTCTCTCTCCCTCAGTCCCAGCCTGAGAGCAGGAGCTGTAGCCCAGGTGCACGCTCAGGCTGAGGGGTTAGGATAGACCTTCCCCCCCCTAGTCCACAGCTTGGGGCCTCCAAATGTGTCAGTGTTATCCATTTCACGTTGCATGAGGAGTTCCTTTCCTCAGCAGCTCTGCTGGACAGCTTCTCTTTCCTTTTCAGTAGAACCTGGTGCTACCTGTGGTTGACTTCCTACTGCACAGAATCGGAAGGGACCGGAAGGGACCTCATGCTCTCCGTGGTGTGGCTGGAGGTACTGCTTGCTGTCTGGCTGTCTGAGACTGAAGAGACTGCCCTAGCTCTCTGTTTTGCTCTTAGTGGGTTCGATGTGCTTTTAGCAGCTTGGCCAGATCCGTTTGTTCAACGGGAGTCTCAATTTACCATCACAACTGCCTATTTGAACTCTGGAATTAGCACTCACTCTGTCCTGTGTTTGGCTATCGGCTCTGCATTAATAATTCAGCTTTTGCCTTCACTCCCTTGGACTTCTCCACCAGATAAGAAAAATGAGATTTTTATCTATTTGGACTGAAGATTCTAATGATTTTTAGAAATCTATTTTTTCATTCTCCCCGTCCTTTGAGGCTGTATGAATTTATTGACCCAGAAGCTCCCCTGCCCACTGAAATCTCAATGTGACTTCTTGCATCCCAGCAGTCCCACCAGTATCATCACGACTACTCACCACTGGAGGAACTATTTGCGTGCCTTGCTGGAGGAGAGCTGCAGAGCATCGTCCCTGAAGATAACACGCGCTGGCCGGGAAGATCCCCTGCAAGGATGCGGTCCTTTTCAGAGTCATAGCCCAAAAGGAGCAACAAATGGTAATGTGGAGGAAGGAAGGTCCAAGCCTGAGGACAGATTCTAATGCCTGTAACCTAAGACATAATTAGGGAAGTCCTTAATGCTTCGAGACTTCAAGGTTAACTCATCAGCTCCAGAAAGACTTCACCACTTGTGTTAGGCAGGAACAAGCAGACCCCCCCTTAATGCTTCCAGACATCAGTGTTAACTCATCAGCTCCAGAAAACTTTTCCACTTCTATCAAACAAGAACAAGCAGACCCCCCCTTAATGCTTCCAGACATCAACATTAACTCATCAGCTCCAGAAAGACTTCACCACTTGTGTTAGGCAGGAGCAAGCAGACCCCCCCTTGGGAAACTGAACTCTGGGCTGGAAACTTCTGCACTGCTGCCCGAGTGAAGACCCAGCAGCATGAGTCTTTGCAGTTCCCACCTGCCCTGACTCCTGGCAACGTTTAGTCTGGTTCCTCTAGACCTCTACGATGTAGAGTGATGGTAGTCACTCTGCTGAGTAGCCAAATGCTTACCACACTCTCTGGGCACTCTTACCAGCGACCCTTGCTTTTCTTGGAGAAGCAGATTGTTGGTGGCTGCTCTACAGCTTCCACAGACTCAGAAAAACAGACCTTAGGAGCGACTCCCCTAACACTTTCAGAAGCCAAAGTGGGTCAGCTTTTGCCCTACATGGACTGCTGGAGCCCCTTAAAATAGGCTCCGAGTACAGCGAGTGATTAATCACCGCAGCAGACCAAAACACACAGTTCCCTCGTTGAGAGGAGCACGTTTCCCTCTGCTTACGAATTGATCCCTGAGAGGTTCCTCCTGGGAATTCTCCCCTGCGTTCTTTCCTTCTCCCTTTCCTTCTCTGGCAAAAATAGCTTTAAAGTACAGATGTGCTAATCTGTAGGAGACCCCGGACCGCATTGATCTGCGGGCAGCGCAGGTATTAATCTACCTGGCTGGAGAGACTAAAGAACGAGCGATTAATTAAACAGCCTTGGGGTTATTTTTCAAAACAGCGCTGTAAGCAGCCACGGGGAAACCTCAAAAGCTTTTCATGCCCGGTTCAGTTCAGCTCAGCTCCTAAATTTCACAGAGTGAGATGATCGCTGGGAGCACAGGAGAGGGGAAAACGCTGTGAGGTGAGGATTTGAGCTGGACCATCTGCAAGGAGCACAGGACGGGGTAGCCAGTCTCATGGCTTTCAAAATGCCTTCGTGGCCTACGAAAGCAGCATCGATTTCAGCACAAAGTGGGTTCTTTGTTCTCCTCGTGGCTTTTACTCCTCTTTGCTTCCAGAAAGCATAAGGGCCGACTCTCCCAGGATCATCAGTGACATAAAATTGGGGGGTCCTCGTGGAGGTTGTGTACGTCAGCCCCCACGACGCCGCATAAACTGACCCCTGAACTGGGTGGATTTCGCCCCCCGCACTCTTGGTTCCTTGCTCACGGCACGCTCTGCCGTGAGTCAGCTGCTGGGCGATGCTAATGCACTCGACCGGGATTTAAGCTGAGGGGGGGCAGTGTAGAACCACAGCACAGCGCGGAGCCCCCTTTAATTTACACTGCTTCTGCCCAGGGCTTTGGCACTGGTTACCAGCCTGTAGGACCGTCTATTTCACTGCTGCTGAGCGTCTCAGAGGGCAGGGGGGACCAGGAAGAGGCGTCTTTCCCAGCACATCACGGGGACATAGCAGATTTGCAGCTCCTGGGGACTGCACAGCGCCACACTCCCAAAGCAGGGATCTCATCCTGAACAGCACCTCTGGGCCTGATGGCCCCAGCAATAACGAGACGTTGTTCAGCTCAATGGGGGGCTGAAACCACCACAGCCACAGGCACCGGTGTCGAACGAGGGCCTGCACGCGCTTCTGCCAGGCGGCTTCTGCTGCAGCTTGGCAGCGCCCGGGCTCTAACATTAATAGGCTCCTCTTAGTGCTAACAGCCAGATGGCCAGCAGTGGTGAGCGACTCGCTGAACGGCTCTTGACGCTGCGCCAAGGTAACTGTGCGCGCATGCTTCCCGCAAGCCGGTCCTATAAGGTCACGGGAAGAGCAAGGTCAGAAGCCTTGTGTCTGATGCTTTTTTGGGGATGGGGGGGTGTTGGCTCTACCAGCCACCTGCAGTTGCTGACCTGCAAACACAAGAGGTGGAGACAATGGTTCATAACAATCAGTTATTAATTGAAACCTCGAATATTTCATGTGTGGAAGTTGTCTGTGAGCAGACCCTGGTCCCCCTGAATGTGTTTGTTACTCAGAGTAACCCCAGAAGGGCTGTCTGAGGCTCCCTCTTCTCTCCTGGAGGCTGAGCAGAACAGCCATCAGGTAGGCATTTACTGTGAGGGCTGCTGAAAAAGACTGTCCCTTAGAGTCAAAATATGGGATGCTGAGAGACAGAGATAGCCATCACAAAAGGGTTTGCAGCCTCTCGACCTCAGTGGTACTACCAGCTACGTGCCAGAACCCGATCCCTGCCATGAAACTCCTTGCTGAGTAGGTGCTCGGCTGCTGTTGGCCAGCTGCATTAGCACTTGGGCTGCTGCCTGCTTCATCTCTTCCTCCTGACACATCTCCCCAGCTCTCGAGGTCAGGTTTGGCGATGTGAGCCCTGGAACGATGGTCAGAGCTCCTTCCTGGACACGGTGAGAGTCATTTGAAAAGAGAAATGGACTCATGCTTGTATTTGTTCCACCACTGTGATCAACCCCCTCCATATATATATACGCGTATAGACATACATACACATATATACGCATATACACACATAGATACACCTATATATACACAAATACACACATATACACGTATGTACACATATATATACATATATACACCTATATATACACATATACACATATATACACATACATATACACAAATAATACATATGTATCTATCTATGTATATGTATATATACAGATATACGTGTCTGTATACATATACACACCCACTAGAGCACCTGCCTGCCTCTGCTGCTTTTATCTGGAGGTGTGCATGTGTACAGCCATGCCCTGAAGCACTTAGAGTCTGAAAAGAGAAAGAAGGAACACAGATCCTCTCCTTTTTTTCCCTGTAGCTCATCCCTAAACCTGGAATATCCTGGATAACCTCAGATGACTGCTGGGGCTTGCTCACTAAACACCTGCAGTGATGCCCCTGCTCCAAGGGGACATGACAGCACTGCTCAGGACAGTTGCCATTGCTGCAATTACAAACCGAGAGCTGACTGCACTTTTACTTCTCACTCCTTTTTCCTCCCTCCTCTATCTGAAGGCACAGCTCTGCTTTCAGAACCTGTTCACAGCCTAACACGAAACAATAGCCCACTGGTGAGAAGTGCAGGCAGGAGGAACCTGATCGCAGGCAGATTTGACTAGGAATTGAAACTACCATTTGCAGAGGGTCTGCGGCGGTGCTGGGACACAGCGGCCAGCCCTCGGCTAAAGGGACTGTCCCCAGTTAAAGGCAGCGTCAGAGGAACTGAGCTGCGCGCTGTACGCTGCTGCTTTACACCTGGTGCATCCCTTGCACACGTCGGGGGGGCTGGATGGAAAGCAGCTTCACAGGCACAGTGCAGAGAGATAGGCAAGGAGCCTCTGAAATATCTTACCCCTCTGAGTCTACCCAACAAATGGCCTAAAACCAGGCAGGATAGAGTTTGTCTGCCTTGGTCTTTTGGGAAGGATTTACAGGCTCCCGTGGATGACAGGAGTCAATGCTGGTGCACTGTGTAAATGCAAGGGTATTGCACCAAGATGTCATCATAGAATCCTTAGGGATGGGAGGGGATCTCGAAAAATCATCCAGTCCAACCCCCCTGCCACAGCAGGATCACCCAGACAGAGTCACAGAACAGAACATTACAGACTGGAAGCCACCTGGAAAGAGCATCCAGTGGCAAAGAGCATCCTGACAACAGTAAAACCAGGAAAAGGCTGCTGAAGCAGTGGAAAGGAGTTCCCGTGCTCAGGGGACTGTGCTAGCAGTGCTAGCATAGGCAGTATGCTGTAACTATCTGCCTTTGCTTCTTTCCCCCTTGTGAAAGAGAGCTAGACTCAGCCTCACGCCAGCTACCAGCGTTCTCTGAAGGCAGAGCCAGTGGAGTGAGGCACGCTGATTCTGTGCCTCCAGTTATCTTATCAGCTTCCACTGCTGCTGATCCCTGGGATGCAAGGGAATTTCTAGCACAAACCTGCAGCACTGCCACAATCCACGGAGTCAGCTGAAACACAGGAATTATTAAGCCTCTTAATTTAGTCACTTCATTTCTTAAGCCTGAACCTATCGCCACGAAGTGGGGGGAGAAAAGTCAAACACTTGCTGCAGCAGCCTCCTATCTGACTGAGTTCAGCTTCACTGCAAAGAGCCTCCCTCCCGCAGGAGTGTTTGCCCACCCTCTGTCTCTTCATCTTTCCAAACACTTGTCTGGAACTTTACAGTTTAGGAAAGATAAAGGAACGTGTGCAACGTCCAGCACAGAGCAACGAAGAGGATGGAGGAGGGAGAGCAGCTCCCTGATGAGGAAAGGCTGAGGGAGCTGGGGCTCT